>JANAVB010022997.1:47500-217500 GCA_029216955.1 Iris pallida | reverse complement strand
AGGCCCAAGGACTCCAGTTACATCCGGTTATTGGTGAGTACATGATTACATAGTAATTCTGTTAGTCTTATGATACAGATTTTTACCTCCAATCTATGATGGATCGTTACTTCTTTGATCGTACATGGATGTACAAACGACAACACGAGAGCAGAATAGGTGTGAGTGACAATTTTCAGGCAGGCGTGGAAGTGTTTCTTAAGTATGCCATGAGCAAAGCTCAGTACATGGACGGTACCAAAATCAAGTGTACATGTCGTAATTGTCGCAATAGACGTTACGAAGAAGTGGTGACTGTGAGAGATCATTTGACCCGTAAGGGTTTCGTACGTGATTATGACATATGGTCATCGCAAGGTGAACTATATGCGGATAGACAGGTTGCGAAAGCTGTTACTTATGCTTTTAATGATAATGTTGCAACGGATTTTGTCATCGAAGACGAAGGATGCTCTGTTGATTATGGAGACCTGCAGAATCTTGTACGAGATATGGTGTACGATGCGGCACGACCTAATTTTGATCTGGAGGATCCTAATCCCGAGGCGAAGGAGTTCTATGATATGTTTCAGGATACAAAATACTCCTCTACATCCTGGTTGTGATACTAATTCCGTACTGTCGGTGACGATGCGGTTGATGAGCATAAAGTCTGATTTTAACTTGCCACAAGCTTGCTATGATCGGATTATACAACTAGCGAGAGAGATCTTACCGAAGGAATCAAAAGCTCCCAAAAAACTTTTACAAGTCAAAGATGATGGTCCGAAAACTGGGACTGGGGTACGATAAGATAGATTGTCGCAACGATTGAATGTTGTACTACAAGGAGAAGGAGGACATAGAAAGTTGCAGCTTCTGTAATGCGGATCGTTACAAGCCAGTAAAGGGAAAAGGAAATTCAACTAGAAAACGATGTCCTTACAAGTATATTCATTACTTGTCGATCACGAAGCGCTTACAGAGGATGTTTATGTCTCTGAATACAGCTGAACACATGACGTGGCACAACAAAGAACGCACATAGGATGATGGAGAATTGTCACATCCTTCGGACGGAGAGGCGTGGAAACATTTTGACTTGTGTCATCCAGATTTTACTGCAGAGCCTAGAAATGTACGGCTGGCGCTATGTTCTGATGGCTTCGCCCCTTTCGGACAGTCGGGATCTCAATACTCCTGCTGGCCGGTCAATCTTACCCCTTATAATCTGCCACCATGGATGTGTATGAAGACTCCTTATATGTTCTTGACAGCTATCATACCTAGTCCCAAAAATTCGACGAAGAACATCGATATATATTTACATCTGTTGGTAGCTGAGCTTAAACAGTTGTGGGAGATCGGCGTCGCGACCTATGATATTTCCAGAAAACAGAACTTTCAGATGAGAGCTTTACTGATGTGGACAATAAATAATTTTTCAGCATACGGTATGCTATCGGGATGGAGTACTTACGGCATGATGTCTTGTCCGATATGCATGGAAAATAGTAACGCGTTCCGCCTTAAGCATGGAGGAAAAACTTCTTTGACTGTCACCGTCAATTTCTGTCCGCGAGTCATCCTTGGAGAAAGAACAAGGACGCGTTCAGAGCTGAAAAATAAGAATTTTCTCATCCGCCTGCCAGATTGTCGGGATACGATATTTGGGATGATGTAAAGGACTTGCCCTCCGTAATTGAAGATCCATCGAACAATTGTGTCGAGGGGTTCGGACAAAGCCATAACTGGACCAAACGGAGTATTTTCTGGGACTTGCCTTATTGGAAAGATAATCTTATAAGGCATAATCTTGATGTCATGCATATCGAAAAGAATGTGTTCGATAATGTCTTCAATACCGTCATGGATATTAAAGAAAAGACGAAGGACAATCCAAAAGCAAGACAAGACATTGCCGAGATATGCAAGCGTCATCATATGAACTTGATACAAAGGGGAGCTGGTGGACAATTAACTAAGCCGGTAGCACAATACACATTGAGCAAGGAAGATAGGTTAATAATCTGCAAGTGGATATCTACTTTAAGATTTTCTGACGGCTATATGTCGAATTTGTCTAGATGCGTAGATCTCAATGAACGCAAGCTAACGGGAATGAAGAGTCACGACTGCCACGTGTTTATGGAAAGATTACTGCCCACTGCGTTGAGAGAGTTGTTGCCTTCTTCTGTATAGGTTCCACTGGCCGAGCTATCTACATTCTTCAGGGATATTTGTTCAACTAAGTTGACGGTGCAACACATGGTTGAGCTTGAGGAGAAGATTGTCTTAACAATTTGCAAGTTAGAGAAAATATTTCCTCCGGACTTCTTCGACAGTATGGAGCATCTACCGATTCATCTAGCATACAAAGCCCGTGTCGGTGCATCTGTTCATTATCGATGGATGTACCCATTTGAAAGGTACATAAAAGTCGATATAATTTAAGTTGAATTTCATTTTTAACTACACTGATAATTTCTCTCTCTAGATACCTACACCACTTAAAAAAGAAAGTTGGCAACAAGGCTCATAAAGAGGCTTCGACATACGAAGCATATCTTATTGAAAAAGTATCAAACTTCTGCTCCATTTATTTCGATACTCATGTTAAGACAATTTGAGGCAGTTTCGGAGATTCGGACGCAATTGTCCACGTACCTGCGTCCTTCTACTGGTGCTGCCGGTCCTTCTAGCACTGTCGGTCCTTCTTCCGCCGGGCATCTTTCTTTTGACCCTACTGCCCCTATCGTACCGCCTCCTACTTTGACGGCCCTCCTTGACATGATGACGCCATAGCAGCTGCGCTAACTTCCAGGCCATGTATTGGAGGGATTGCTGCCGTACTTGGCGGACGAGTATATGAGACGGGCGCAGCAGAGAGTACCACCACCAGCGAACGATCGTACCCCTCGTCGTTGATGTTTGTATTTTTGGAATTATTTTGTTTGTGTTGGTGGATATTGGATATTTTGAAAAATGTTTAAATATTGAATATTTGTGTGTTTTGTGTGAACAATTTGAATGCTTGGGATTATTTGTGTGTTTTTTGTGTTGGAATTGTTTGTGTGTTTTGTATATTGGAATTGCTTAGGATTATTTGTGTGTTTTGTATATTGGAATTATGTATATTGGGAATGCCCAGTTTTATGCTATTTTTTTCAAAAATTTTCCAGCTACCGACAGACTGGCGACCAATTTCCCACGGGCTATCCGTCACTAACTGGGGGATTCCCAGTTAGTGACGGATGCGCGACTAAAAGTCGACGGATTATCCGTCGCCAAGGTTCTGGAATTATGAAAGATTCACAGGATAGGGCTGCGGATATTACGTCGGTATGCCGTCGCTAGTAGTCGGTAAAACATTGGCGACGGATGATCCGTCCCTATAAGGCTGACCGATTGGCGACGGTCTAGCGACGACTCACGACGGAGTAACGACGGATTATCTGTCGCCAATGTTCTAGAAATATGAATAATTCACAGAACCGGGTCGACGGATATTTCGTCGGTATTCCGTCGCGAATCCGTCAAAACTTAGCGACCATTCGCGACTGATTGGCGACGGAATTTGCATATCAGAAACTCTCTGATACGCATTTACCAACCAAATAGCGACAGATATGTCCGTCGGTAAGTGATACGTCATTACTTCTTTTAATACGTGATTTGACGGTAATCCGTCGGCAAGTCGTCGCAAACTGCACGAGTATGGTTGACGGCAGTCCGTTGCTAATTCGTCGTTGGGCGACAACTTGCCGACGGATTGTAGTTAGCGACCAGGCTTTTTCCGACGATCTTTTTTAACCAATATCCGTCGACCATCCGTCGGTAATTACATATACTGACGAATTTTTGACGGATATAGCCGTCGCTAAATCGATGAATTTTTGTAGTGATTCTCATTTGTTTTAAGTTTGGGAATGCCATTCCTCCGTGTAATTTAATACGGAGAATGACATTCTCCGTTTATAAAAACACGGAGAATAACATTCTCAGTCGTATTAACACGGAGAATGCCATTCTCCGTGTAAATTTAGACGGAGAATGACATTCTCATTCGTTTTAACACTTGGAATGTCATTCTCCGTGTTAAATTAAACGGAGAGTAGCATTCTTCATTTCAAATTACACGAAGAATAGCATTCTCATTCGTTTTAACTCTGGGAATGGCATTCTCCGTGTAAAAATAAACGGAGGATAGTCATTCTCCGTTTAAATTAACACGGAGAATTGCATTCTCATTCGTTTTAACACTGGAAATGCCATTCTCCGTGTTAGATTAACACGGAGAATGGAATTCTCCGTTTCATATTATACGGAGAATAGCATTCTCATTCGTTTTAACACTGAGAATGACATTCTCCGTTTTAGATTAACACGGAGAATCACATTCTCATTCGTTTTAACACAAAATGATATTCTCTGTTTAAATTAACAAGGAGAATGAACATTCTCATGTGTTTTAACACTGGAAATGTTATTCTCCGTGTTAAATTAAACGGAGAATAAAATTCTCCGTTTCAAATTAAACGGAGAATAGTATTCTCCGTTTCAAATTAAACGGAGAATAGCATTCCAGTGTTAAAACACATGAGAATGTTCATTCTCTGTGTAATTTAACACGGAGAATAACATTCTCCGTTTATAAAAATACGGAGAATGACATTCTCATTCGTTTTAACACTTGTAATTCCATTCTCCGTGCTAGATTAACACGGAGAATGGAATTCTCCGTTTCAAATTACACGGATAATGGCATTCTCATTCGTTTTAACACTGGAAATGCCACTCTCCGTGTAATTTAACACGGAGAATGACATTCTCCGTTTCAAATTACACGGATAATGTCATTCTCCGTTTCAAATTAAACGGAGAATGAACATTCTCATGTGTTTTAACACTCAGAATACCATTATCTGTTTTAAATTACACGGAGAATGTCATTCTCCGTTTAAATTAACAAGGAGAATGAACATTCTCATATGTTTTAACACTGAGAATGTCATTCTCCGTGTAATTTGAAACGGAGAATGACCATTCTCCGTGTTAAATTACACAGAAAACAGCATTCTCATTCGTTTTAACACTGGGAATGATATTCTCCGTGTAATTCAAAACGGAGAATGACATTCTCCGTTTATAAAAACACGGAGAATGACATTCTCATTCGTTTTGACACTGAGAATGCCATTCTCCGTTTAATTTAACACGGAGAATAGCATTCTCCGTTTCAAATTACACAGAGAATGTCATTCTCCGTTTAAATTAACACGGAGAATAGCCTTCTCATGTGTTTTAACACTGAGAATGTCATTCTCCGTTAAATTAAACGGAGAATGATATTATTGATTTAAATTACACGAAGAATGGCATTCCCAGTGTAATTTGACAGGGAGAATGAACATTCAAATGCGTTTTAAGACGAAGAATATCATTCTTCGTGTAATATATACAGAATTTGCGAACATAAACTCAAAGTTATACCTTCTGTTTGCACTTCTTCTTGCACTTCTTTTTGCTTAGCATCGTCTCCTTTTTTTCTTATGTGCAATTTTCTTAGAATAGGATTTTCGTTGTTCTCCGTATTTTCCTTTTGGATTTTCTGCAACTGGTGCATCTTATCTAATTGGTGATGCTGCCGGTGATGATTCTGCCGCTGATGCCGACATGGTGTGAAGATTGCGAATGGAGAGGAAGGTTTGAAGATATTGGAGGAGATTGACCTATGTTTGAGAACAGAGCGGCGTATGGAAAAAGAGGAAGAATCGAAACCTTTTTTTTTAATGTTAGGGTTCGGTGGTGATTTGAATTAATTAGATGGGCAAAAAGGTCATTCAGAACCCGCTTATTATTTTGTCGCTAATTCTGGACACACGATGAAACGCTATTTTGCGGTGGGTTTTACATAAAACTTTTTCAATTTTTGGACAATTTCATAAATTTTCCCAAAAATATTTACGTAGGAATACAGACTAAAGGATATGAAGAGGTACATAGTGGAGAAAACCTTATGGTACATATGACATTTTTAGGCAGATGTACTATAAACTCAAAAATAAAATATATGGTACGTACATATGAAGTTGTTCAAATAATGAGTAGTAAAGGTATTAAGATGATTAAACCTTTAGACTATGAACCAGAAAGGTTAGCAGGATTGGAATGGAGCCTAGATAAATTTATAGAACCTGTCAAAACTAACTCCAAAAGATTCTTTGGTTTATAAAGATCACTATGGTCATGTGAATTTAAGATTTACTGATTATGTCACCCAAACAAACCAAGGAACAGAAAATAATGAAACATAATCAGAATCCAACTATGTAGAAATAGAATACGAATAACTAGAAGAAGATAAGATATTATATCCAAAAGAACTAAATTTAGGTAATCTAACAAAACTAGAACTCCTAGAATTAGAAGAAATCCATTTCAGAAATAAGTCTATAACAGATGATCAATATTTATATTTTGATGAATCTAAAAATTCTTAGAATAGAAAAAATTACACAAAAAACAGATACTATTGAAATGGAAACAAATGTCTCAAAAATATCCTATCAAAAGGATTTAGCTGAAGAAGAAACTAGCACGACAACATCTGCATCCCCATTCCATAAAACTGTTCCTTTATCACCCACCTATCACACTTGAGGAAATGTATCTAGAATACCATATACAAAATACAAAGATAAGGATAAATATGGTTGTAAGTTTATAAACAAAGGTAAAAGACAATCATTAGAACAACCAGTAAAATTTCAAGCTAAAGGAGAGCCACAAATCCTTAATCTACATGCTCACGACCCTCAAAGTTGGTCCAATGTTATTGATGTATGGAAATATACTCTAGTTGGAGAATATTATATATCATCATATAATATGAAACCAGAAGAAATATTTAGATACTTAGAAACCTATCTGGGAGAAAGTATAAGAGCTATGTGGGAAGCCTTTAAAATTATCCAGATAACAGAATATAATAACCTAATAGCGTTAGGAGCAAATCCTTATAATTTCGTAAATAAGATTCATAGTCTAGCCATAGGAGAAGACCCTAATTCAGGTCATATTGGAGTACAAAAGGATGCCATAAGACAATTAGAACAATTAAGTATATACAAATGGAAGTATATAAAACAATTCTTGAATGACTATTTTTATTATACATGCATATCAGGTAATGCATTTAATCAAGAACTAGGAGATAAATTGTTTAGAAAACTTCCGGGAGCCTTAGGAGTAGAGATAGCCGATAAATGTAGAGAAGAACCTAGCATAAAAGAAAAACCGAACAACTACCCCTGGACAATTCGTCAGAGAATACAACATATTATAAAAATATTAAAAGAAAAATGTACAGAAATCCAAATACAAAAACAATTAAAACATTCAGACTATGGATTCTGTAAAGAGATATATATAGCTCAAACTTATGGAGCCAGTGATAGACAAAACAAGGAATATAAAAATAAGTATAAAAATAATAAAGAATATTATCCAAAGAAAAAAAATATTATCTTAGAAAATCGAATAGAAAGAAATCCTACCTAGACCCAAATAAGCATGTTAGAAAATTCAAGCCAAATAAACTATACAAGAATAAGTTTGAATGTTTCACCTGTGGGAGCCAAGAACACCTAAGTAGAACTTGTCCAAAAAAAACATGATAGAAATAGTACATTAGTAGAATGCACTAATGAATACCTAATTAACATAGATGAAACTGTTTCTGATACTGAATCTATTTATTCTATTATTTCATTAGAAGATCAATCATTAAGAGAAAGAAATAACAACGACATACATGACGAAAAATTTATAAATAATTTTGGAAATGATACAAAAAGGTGGTCAGATGAATTAGAAGAATTTGACCTAGTAGAGACAATAGAAACTAGCTCTAGCAGCTTAGAAGATTGCTGCCATGAATGGGAAGTAAACATTGGAACTGATAGCATAGCTTGTTATCAATGTAAATGGTACCCAAGTAACGATAGAATGGTTAAATGTAAAAAAATGTTACCTAGAATGATGTATTAAATGCATAGAAAAAACTCAGACTTATAGACAAAATACCTAAAAGTTTTCAAGAATGCAGTATAGGAATATAAAATACTAAGAAAAAGAGTAGAAAACCTAGAGGATGAATTAAGACTAGTAAACAACAAAATAGAAATAATAGAACAGCAAAAAGTAATTAACAAAGAAAAACTTATACAGCCTATATAAACCCCAAACTGTGTCCAAATATGTAATTCTGAAAACCTGAAAATACTAAAGGTTAAATGTCTGTAAGAATAAAAGACTATCAGATAAGATGCCTAGGATTAGTAGATACATGGTGCGGTAATTGCATTATTAATGAAGATATAATTCCGCAAAGATATATTGTTAAACCTTCTAAACCAGTTAGCACTCAACAAATGGATGGTGGGTTATATTTGTATGATAGCTTATTATCCCAGGAAGCAAAATTAGCTTTGAAACTAACTGTGGACAAAGTATTGAGTACACTTTTCCTGCAGAAAGTACTTGGGTAAGACCACTTAAACTTGGAATAGATCTAGTTTTAGGATTAAGTTTTCTACTCAAAGACAATAGAAGCATATTAATAAGCAAAGATTATTTACAATTACAAAAACATACCTTATTTACTCCAGTCTTTCTAAATGATGAATCTACTATGACAAAATTAATAGAAGAAACCAAAATAAAAGAATGCAAATGTAAAAGAGAACGAGAATGCCAGCTAGAAGAACAAGAAATAACATCTGAAGAAGAGGAAAAATATAATAACTATGAAATAAGCTCTGAATTTCTGCATCTAGAAAATTTTTATTATACATTGATAAGCGAGCAAGATATTTTAAAATTAATGCATAAACTAGAAATAATAGAAATAATAGGAGAAAATATACTAAAATATTGGAAAAAAGATAAAATATTATGTAAACTTGATATAATAAATCCTTATTATAAAATCAGAACAACTAAGATTAATGCTACAAATCAAGAAGAAGAAGATTTTAGAGAACATCTTAAAGAATTATTAAAGTTAGGAATCATTAAAAGATCTAAGAGCCCTCATAGATCTGCAGCTTTTATAGTAAGAAATCATAGTGAGATAGTAAGAGGTAAAAGTAGAATGGTAATAAATTATAAAAAACTTAATGATAATACAAAAGACGATGGATATACTATACCCGATAAGACTCAGCTAATTAATAAAACTCAAAATTGTAAGATATTTAGTAAATTTGATTTAAAATCTGGATTTTGGCAAATAAAAATGCATCCAGAAAGCATAGAATGGACAACATTTACTTGTCCAGAAGGACATTATGAATGGCTTGTCATGCCTTTCGGCTTAAAGACTGCACCTTCTATTTTTCAAAAAAGATGGATGATATCTTTTTAAAACATAATTTTTTTGTAATTGCATATATTGATGATATTTTAGTTTTTAGCAAAAATAGACAAGAACATAGGGGACATTTACAAATTATTATTTCAAAATTTATTAATCATGGACTAATAATTAGTAAAAAGAAAATTCATTTATTCAAACCACAGATAGAATTCTTAGGAGTTATTATTGGAGAAGGAAGAATTAGGCTCCAACCACATATAGCCCAAAAAGTTCTTGAATTTCCTGATAAATTAGAAAATCTAAAAGAAATACAACAGTTTCTAGGACTTACAAACTATGCTAGATCATTTATAAAAGACTTAGGAAAAATAGCTGGTCCTTTTATGCTAAAACTTCACAAACAAGACAAAAATATTTTAACCATGAAGATATTAAGATAGTAAGAGAAATAAAAGAGCTTATTAAAAACTACCGGAACTACAGTTACCTCTAGACACAGATTATTTAATAATAGAAACAGACAGAAGTAATCTAAGTTGGGGAGCAGTCCTTTTGGCCAAACCAAACAAATATCTATCCGAGGCATTAGACTTACAAAGGATTTTATTATCTATCCGAGGCATTAGACTTCACAAGACAACATCTTGGAACAAATTATTTTGTTTCACCATCTCTCAGAAGTATACAAGACAACCTCTTGAATTTTCTATTACCATGATATTAATGAAATTTTTATGTTTTGTGATCATTGCGAGGTACTCTCTAAAACTGTTAAAAGGTTGAATGAAAATATACAAACTCTTGTCAGAGAAAACCAGCAGCTTATTCAAAAGATAGGATTTAGAAAGAAAAGACTTCCAAAGCAAATTTCCACCAAAATAGACATGTCCTTTGGTCTTTAATAAAAAGGATGAGTTGGATGTGCATTATCCTTTGAATGCAGTAAGAGATTCTGTTGGGTCTATAAAACCAGCAGCTAGTCCGGTTCAAATGGCAGCCGGTAAAGACATATCAAGTCCGTTGATGGCTGTGGCTTTGCCCAAAAGCCAAGTTAGAGATTCTGCTGGATCTACTATACCAGTAGCTAGTCCGGTTCAAACGGTAGCCGGTAAAGACACATCAAATCCGTTGATGGCTGCGGTTTTGCCCAAAAGCCGAAATAAGCAGGTCATTGCTGAAGAAGATTTTTTGAAATACAAAGAGACCCATGAGAAAGACATTGATAGGCTTCAAAAAAAATTAGACGAAGTTCAAGGAAGACACAGATCAGAAGAGAAAGGTACTGCCAAGATCAAGATTGCTAGAAAAAAGAAGGTAAAATCAAAAAACATGACGGAAAAAGTATCTAGAGCAATAGAAGCTGGAATGAAGGATTTTTTCAAGGAAGAAAAAAAGAAGTCAACAATGCAAAATCTTCCATTAAAAGATATCTCTGTATCCGGACAAGACTCTACAAGCCCTAATGCTGACATGACTCCAGATTGTGACATGTCTCCCATGTCCTTTGACTCTGTAGTAGAACATAATTTAGACAATGTAGATTGACCGCTTTATAAGAACCCATCTTAAGTGTCTCCTACTGTATGAAGATTCCTAACCTAAAGACCACGTGAATCTTCTTTTCTTAGAATTCTGCTACACTTTATCTTGTCACTTTGTATGAGTCACTACTTACTTTTATTCAGCATACAGATCCTTCCTTGGCACGATCTGTGACTCACTACTCCTTTTCATTTTCCACCATCCACCTATTACCAATACGTAAAGTCCATTTTACCCTTACCCGATGATACCTTTTTTGGGTATTGGTGGTCTTTTTGTTATGCTGCTTTCCTATAAATTAGACGCTTCTCTTGCTACTGAAAGAACGGGACTTGGACTACCAATATACATAACCACTCTCTATCCCTAGTTCCTGTGAAGAAGTTCAAAATCCCATTGTTTTGTGTGCATAAATTTGTCTGCTTTCACGAGTATCTATAAGTCTTCAACTTTTTTCTTGTAATAGAAAAGGGATTCCCGAAAGGGAAATCCCTTAGCTATGTATTGTTTGTTTTTTTCCCTGCATGTAAATTAAGTTTGTAATGAAATGAAATATTATGTTTGTTTTAGTTTACTCAATCCCCTAGCTATGTATTGTTTGTTTTAGTTTTCACGAGTATCTGGAGCCAAAACCTGGAAGCTTGTTCCACCACCGCCACATCACTCCATAGTCAGATGTAAATGGATTTTCAGAGTCAAGCAAAATTTGGACGAGAGTATTGACAGAAATAAAGCATGGCTCATCCCTACAAGCTACCATCAATGGCACTTTCAGTCATATCACTCGATCAATAATCATTAATCATTCGGCTAGTTCTTGCACTTGCAACCCCCCATCAATGGCCTCTTCGCCAAATCGACGTAAATAATGCCTTCCTACATAGATATCTCGAAGAACCGGTTTACATGTAGCAACCACCTAGCTCCGTCGATCAAGATCATCCCACTCGTGTATGCCCCTAGAAAAGTCTTTACAGCCTCAAACAGGCACCCCGTGTCTGGTACAAATGCACCTCGTGTCTGGCACGATCGCCTTCGAACCTCTCTCCTGACATTTGGTTTCAAAATATCTACATCTGATCCCTCACATTTTATTCGACAAGCACATTGCACCATCATTGTTGTTTGATATACGTCGATGATATACTTCTCACGGGATCCTCCAATAATGTCTGCACATAACTGCTTAAATATCTAGACTCCATTTTTCCACTTAAAGAGCTTGGCCCAACAAGGTTTTTTCTTGGGCTTGAACTAACGCCAACTGCAATGGGCTTTATATTTGCCAGTCCAAATAAGCATTTGACCTTCTTTATCAATGCAACCTGACTAGTACCAAACTTGTTAGCAGTTCCATTGCAGTTGGTACTAAATTCGACAACCAAAATGGAGATCTCCTACCTGATCTCACGGAGTATCGATTAATTGTTGGCGAACTCCAGTATCTAACATGTCAAAAGAATTCAATGATATCTCAAAAGCACACCATCGTTGGGTCAACGATCTCTATTATGAAAAAGGCATAATAGATCTTTCAGCTTTCTCCCCTACTCGGACTAGGCTAGATCCACTACTGATTAGTGTGTTTTCATTAGTTCCAATCTCATATCATGGAATGCCAAAAAGTAATACACGGTGGCTCAAAGCTCCAAAGAAGCAAAATATTAGAGCTTGGCACACACGACACCTAAAGATAGTTTGGATCTTCTTTCTTCTCCAAGACCTTTACTTCCCTCTTCGCTCCACCCACTCTTCACAATGACAATATAAGTGCCCTCGCCCTTGCCACAAATCCCGTTTTTCATGCTCGCACCAAGCATATCGAGATCGATTATCACTATGCCCGGAAACTTGTTTCTCTAAAACATCTCTTCCTTTGCTTTGCTGTCGTTGCACCACCGATCAACCGGCGATATATTGGTCTCTCAGTGCCTCTCCGTCATCAACTCATTCGCTAACTCACCCTCCATTTTCTCCACTTAGTTTGAGGGGGCTATGGGCGAGAAACCCTAAATACCACTAAAGAAGACAAAGACACGGCTATCCTTGGTGATTGACTTGTCAACCTTATTCTACATATTCTCCCTTCTCTACGTGGCTCAACCTCAACCATCCACAATCATTGAAGAATTATTCCAGGGATATTCTCCTCCATGACACCTGTCTTGACAGCTGCCATATCTAGAAACTTCTAGAAGTTTCCACCATCTAAATGAGCTAGCCATGTGTTGGGTCTAACAGCCTCAACTGACATCAGGTGATGCCTCATATAACTCTATATAAAGAGATGTTTGCTTTGTAATAGCATCAAGGAAAATCAATAAACTAATGTTCATCATCACCACCCTTGTAGTGTAAACTTCCTTCAATTATAACGGTCGGTATCACTGCATGGACATGGTTCTCTCCCCAGGGAGAGAAATATTAATTCAGTAACTTGATCACATTGTACCTGTCCCTATGTCTAGAAAAGAAACAAGTTAAACAAATTTGGAACTTGAGATATGATAACCAATCTAACCATCCTGTGTTAAAAAAAGGGTTATTCAAGTGAAGAGTATGACCAGCAGATATGAGAAGCAACATGATAATTGCTAGCATCTTCTGAGCTGATACCATTACTAGTACTATTGCTGCGAACAACAGCTCCCTGCAAAGTAAAACTTGCTATAAGAAATCTACAAGAGAGAAATGGGAGATTGCACCTTAAATAGAAGTGCAAGATGGCATTTAGCAAATCATTTTTAGTTTCTATGTATGAATAAAACTCATTGGATTTTAGCTATCTGATTGTACTTTAGATATCGCTAGTCCCGTTTGTTCATCAATGATCGCTAAATGATTTTGTAGTTAGTAAAGTTGCAATCAACCTAAATCCATCTAACATAATGACAAGAAGTATAATCTAACCTATATATATTTTGCACTTAAGCTTACGTCCTAAATTGAGTTATGATAACGATGATACAGATAGATGTCTATCACTATGATTGATGTTGTTCATCATGATATGCAATGCTCCATCAACGAGTATTATGAACTAGACATGATTGATGACTCAAGCATAGAAATTATTTTTGTTGAGCTATTAAGGCTTCACCGCTCCTCAACGTATTGTATTCTGACATCCTTTTTTATTCGTTGACCCGTCAATATATTACATTAGCAACAGATTTTAAGAGTTTAGCGACTGTTTTGTCCGTCACTAAACTCAAATATTTTTGTACTGTATAGTGTAGCCCTCTTAGAAAAAAATTGTTATTACGGTGAAAATTATACTAAAAAAGTACATTAATTAGAAATTTTGCAACATAACAGTAACCAACTATAGCTAAATGAAAGATAAATATAACAAACAAGGCTAATTATAACCATATATTGATACTATTCATGATATAGGTTGCGGCTTTTGGCTCTTATCATTATGAAATAAATTAGGAACTAAGTTCCTTTCTTTAGGTCATGTCTGAAGCCAATTCATAGACTCCTGATATAGCCGGATCCTATGTAGATTCTCAAAGAACCTAGAAATGAAACACATCATTTACATGAAGAATCTTATTGTTGATTTTCTTCCTTTCAGGTTTATGTTCACATGACGACTTGTTCCTGGTGGAATGTGAGATGAGCAGCTCCTCTAAAGTGAAGCCAGCGGTTCCCAATTACACTTCTATTTCATCTCTTTTGTTGAATCGCCACTGCTTGACTATTTTGAAAGCTATCAAAGATATTAGGAGCCAAAAAGACTACACAAGTGTGTATCTTAAATTTTGTTTCCCAGTGTACTTCTCTGTATAAATTTATGTGCATATCATTAGTCTCTTGTAGTAGGTTAAGTTGAACCATGCAGGAATTTGGAAAACACTAGTGTTCGATTAGCAAATAGTTACTTTTCTTTTTGTTACAAGCAGTTACATTGGAAATGACTTGTTCAGTTCCATTGTTTATTAAACTATATTGAATCTCATTGTTTGTTCACTTGTAGCTTGATTAAGTTATGGTTGCAAGTACTTTCTCAGAGGAACAAAGATCCCCAGGTCTCCAACACGGCCTTTTCTTCTCAGTTTTGAATGCGTAGTCCAGATGAGTCTGGGCTAAGTACGTAGCAAATTCTTCTGAAAAGAAGTTCTCAGTTTCAATCACAGATACTCTCCCCTCGGGTATTCCCTACATTTTAGGCATTGTGACATGCAAGAAAGCCTATTCATATGCCTAGAAGATTCGACCTACAATTGCTCACCGATATCTATCTCCATTTTTCAGAGTTCTCAAACTAAAAGGATTCAACTGAGATGACCAATTTGATTGCCATCATCCTCTGAACTGAACCAGATCCAATTCCTGCAGACTTTATGAGATATGCTAATTTTCAATGTTAGGGAAGAATGAAGTTTTATATTTCTGTTGCACGAACACAGGATACATGACACGATACGAATACAAGATTGGACTAGATTGGCACAAGGATGTCACCATGTTGCACTAATACAGACACATAGAGGTGATGGGTTTGAATCCACCAACCAACAACCAACGATGTGGAATAAAAGGAAATCACAAACACAAAGGCAAAGTATTAACGTCAAAAACACTTGCGGTAAAAAACCACGAGGCAAGTCAAACACAACTCAACTATAATCTAGTTACAGTTCTCTCGCAATCCCTTACCCAAAGATGCGAGGTATTCCTACAACTCTCATAGATACAAAAGAAAAGAAAGCCATATGATTCATATTGGCTAAGCAACATCATACTTACAATCTAGATTGAAAGTTGAAACTTGATGATCATATGATTCATAATGGCTGAAACTTGCATTAAAATTTTAGTATTTCATAACAATGCAATATTACTACTCTAGATGATTTTCTTACGAAATACTGGGTTTCGAGAGATCACATTTCAGCAAGGTTGTAAAAATCGTTAGTCGGTTTGTGGGGACTACGGATTAATCGGACTACTCGAGGACTAGTCGGTTTAGAATTTTTAATGAATATATATATGTAATATGTTATAAAAATATTTTAAAAAATAATATGTTAATTGTTGAACTTTTAGTTATTGCAGTGCATTTTCTTATTCATTATTTTGCACAAATTTCTATTTCGATAAATCTTTAAATAATATGTTAACAACTTACTATTTTGCACGGAGAGTTACAGCCGCAGTAGCAAGCAAAAGCAAAAAAAAGTAACAAGCAAAAATTTAAAAAAAAAAGCCACAACAACAGTAGAAAAGAGATAACAAAGAAAAAGTAAAAATAAAAAAAATAGGCTAGTCACTTTTTCAAAAATAGAAAAAAGGCAGCAACAAAGTAAAGAGTCGACGGCGACTGCCTTGATGAAGTCGACGGCAGCCTAGACTAGTACCAATTTAGCCAATTTTTGGATGGACCAGCCCCTAATCGAGTCGACGGTGGCCGACAAGTGACTAGTCGGGGACTAGCCCCTAGTCGAGTCGGCGGCGGCCGACTAGCGACTAGTCGGGGACTAGTCGGCCGCCTAGAGGGATTTTTACAACACTGCATTTCAGGATGTCCCTTATATTATTAAAGAATCATTTCATCCAATGAAATAAACCCTTTTTTAAAGTTTGTACAACAAAAGTCGACATAGACAGAGGTCGTCTCTGCTCTATTGAAACTGGCATATTGGTCGACGTAGCTAGCTTAGATCATCTTTAGATTTTTATGAACTTCCCAAATATCAGGTGTTTGTTATAGTCTTGAAACCTCGAGAGGGTCTAAATAGCATATGAATAATAGTTACCACATGTCCTTGTGTTTTCATATCATCATCCAAACATGCTGTAGGACTCAGTATCCCTCAACAGCATCCTATTTGGTATTCAATTTAAACTTCAAAAGAATACAGAGTAAAGGTTTCAGTGGATGTTTTTTGTTTGCTTAACAGAATGCTTTTCATGACTAGAGATATGGTATAGATGTTGATTCATCATTAAAGTAAGGAATAGTGCTAACTGTTCCAAATTCTGTTATACATCTTTACGGTAAATAGAAGACGGGTACGTGTTGAAGTGATCTGTGCTATTTCAATGTTTTAAGACACATTCAAAAGTAGTAACAACAATAACAAAGCCGTTATTCCAAATTGGGGTCGTCTATTTGAATCATTTTACATTCAACTTGGTTAAGGGCCATTTTCTTTGTAAAATTAACACAAACCAAATCCTCTTCTCTACATCCTCTCAATCCTAGGGGACAAAATCTATAAGCAGCTGAAAGCCTGAAAGCGATAATGTTGAACTCCAAACAATAAACAATCCAATATATTCTGTTGAGATCATCCACAACTCTTGGCCCAAGCAACTATGATCTCCTTCTAGAACCCAGATCAAGTTTACTCCTCGCCTTAATCCTCTAGTCTTTTTCTTATAATTGTCTCCTTATAGAGCTTTTTTGTCTTCTTAAATAAACTGACAGTTGCATCTTCCATCTTCATATTGCCTGTATTTTTCACTACATCAGCAATCATGTCCTGTATATTTATATTTCTCTTTAAATTCATTTCATCACTTATCCCCAACTACTATCATTATAACAGTCATGTCATATGCCATCCTCAGGGCACCTTTCTCACCTTCACCTCTTTCTTTTCCTTATTTCTCAGCTTTGCCACCCAAATTTGTCACTCAATTAAGCTTCCCACTGAAAATTCATGTTCCTACGACTATTAGTTCATCTCCTTTTTCTCAACCATCATTTCTGTATATCATGACTATCAGCATTCCTAATCTTGTCCTTCATTATTTAACTTCTTCCCTTTCAGCCTTTTCACATCCAATCATCAATCTGTTCTTGAATTTGCACTAGTTCTAGATAATTCTCTGTGTAAAAGTTTGTTCTTTCAGATGCATTTGTTTACTTAAATCAGTCATATGTTTAATCTTTTAGTATGTGCCTTACTGACTTCTATATCCTGGTTTGCAAGAATAATATGTATTATTGCTTATGAAATGCTATCATTAGCCTCATTGGTAAGCGTATAACATATAAACAATCAAGTTTTTCTCACAATAAAATAATCAAAATTGCCTCTATGGATCTCTTATTGTCCACTAAAACATTGTTTAGTTGGAGTGAGAATATTATTACTCACAAATTAATGACAGAGTAGTTTGGCAATTTGTTCAGTTATAAATACCTTGAGATAAAAACATTTATCTACTTTGCCAAAATTATAGCACTCTCATAAGAGTTTTAAATTTTGAATTTGAATAGAATTGTAACAATTATAGTCGTATCCCACCTAGTTCTTCCTAACCAACCACAAATAAGAATTGTCCTTTTCTGACATGTATCAATCAACTCAGTAAAGCCATGATAATTCTTCTTCAGCTCCTTCTCTACAAACTAATGAACTAAAATTCATGACCAACTGATACAGAATCCTAAGTTAGGAAAAAGCCATCAAACTTATTACTCTTTGACCTAAATCCTAGAAAGTAATATTCTTGAATAAATGGGAAACAACATACATTGTCAAATGGAAAGTAAGTAATTTATATGGAGGCGGTCAACTCATTAATGTCAATGTTGTTTTGTCCTCTATTCCATTATATTTGATGTCTTCTCACCTACTTACTCCAGGACGGGTTGAGAATTAACAAGATATGATCATTCTTTTTGTTTTTGGAGGGTGAGAGGCAACAGGCAAGGCTGAGTAATATTTAGCCAACTGTCAAATGTTCAACAAATTGGAATTTAATTGGCCAAAGCAAGAAGGCTGGAGGTACTGGTCCTTTGTTAGGAAAAATGTATTTGGAAAGCTAATAGTAGAACGGACCTATTTCGTACAAATTATTAACCACATGTACTATAGAAGATTAAGATCGCTTTTGTACATATCATTAACCATAGTAAAAAAGGACCTATTTGGTACAAATTACTCGTATTTTGCTTCATAATTTGGAAACATGGGTGTAAGTTTGTTCTCCTTTCAGTATTATTATTAATAAAGATCATGGTTGTGAGAATATTGTTTCCTTTTGGTTAGATATTGGGTTTGGGTCTATTCTTACGGTTTACCCTTTATGTTCTATTTTCCTAAATTAGTGTTGCTATTGCTAGTATTGCTTCTGAAAGGGCTTTTGTGAATTCGAAAGTGTTATATTAGTCATGATCAAAGGGTCTGAAATATAAAATATAAAAGGGATAAATGCCCATCTTACTAATGATATTATAGAGTTTGTGACTTTGGATAATAACTATATAATACTATTGAGGGTATTTTGACAACGAAGTTTTTGATGGTTTCATGCATTATAAGGTACCGTAGGATATTTGTTTTAGTTAAGTTATTTGGGGTATTAATGCTCCCGTGAAGGTTAACATATGAGTTTGATTGTTCTTATATGGAACTGTGGAAATACTCCTCTCCCCGATACGGTTTGGCATGTCCCGATCCGATACAGCCGATACCGATACGGTTTGGCATGTCCCGATCCGATACTGATCGATACCCGATACTGACCGATACCGACATTGGGGCCCTCTTTTCCGGCCAATTCGGCAAAGAAAATTAAACGAAAAAGACAAATCAGCAAGGGTTTAAAGCATAATAAAGTTATAAAAGCATGTAAAAGAAGAAAATCAATCTATTGTATCTAAACCAATAGGTAAGGGTGAGTACTATTTTATTTAATTTCAAAACTACTAAGAAATAACACTGAAAATACTTAAAACTATGCCTAAATGTATAAAATATATGTTTTTAAATATAAATAATTTATTAATAATTATTTGTTTTCCAATACCAAAAAATCCGATACTCGGATCTGAAACCGCCGATACCAATACTCATAGGAATAGTCCGATACCGATATACCGATACTGTCTAAAACTTTATGAGCAACAATGTATGACAATAAAAATTCACTAATAGCACTTGCTAAGGAAAGAAAAGTCAAAATCACCATACACAAAGAACATACCCATCTGGACTACCATGCATCCGAAGCTTTTCTGATGAACTCATCAAAGCGTCGTGCTTTCTCCCGCAAACTCGATATAATCCCCTCAGAAACATCGTTTACAGCCATGGGCAAGAACTTCTCCATGCTGTCAAACCACTCCCCCAATGTCAATCTCTCGATGTCAACAATTTTCTCCTCCTCAACCCTCTCAATGTTCTCTGCTTCCTCCACACTTCCCACCATTTTGCTTTTGTCGCCACCATCGCAACCCCTATCTAGTTCTTCCTCACCAGCCACTTCTTCAGCCTCAGAATTAGAAGACAGCTTCTCTTCCTCAGCCGTAACCTTTGCCCTCGAAGCTCGAGTCCGAGCCGGAGCCCTCCTTGCTCTCGTCCTCCCTGCATTCTTCGGTGCTTCGATGCTATCCTCCACAACCAAACCCGAGACCTCGTTTCCCTCTGGGACCTTGGAGGAATCACCCCTTCTAGACCTTCCCCTTCTCAAATTCCTGCACTCTTCAACCAGAACCTCCGCAACCACATCTTTCCCCCTCCTTGCCCTCCCCGTCCTCAAATTCTTTGGCTCCTCGACGCGCTCCTCGACAACTTGTTCCAAGATCCCATCTTTCACACCAATCGAATCATCAACTTGCTTCGGCCTTCCCCTCCTATTTGGGTCATTCCTCCTCGGAACTTCACTCTTCTCCTTAGCAACCGAATCCTCCTCGACCTTCTTCAACCTCCCCTTCGGATTCCCCACATTCCTCCCCTCCCCCTCCCCCTCCCCCTCCGCCTCGGGGGCGGCAGCGTCGATCCCAATGGAGATTGAGGTGCTCTCGCCGAGCTTGACGTTGTCGCCGTCGGAGAGCGGGAAGGGATCTGACGGAGGGATCTTGACGTCGTTTATTAGGGTTCCATTGGAGGTGCCGAGGTCCTCGAGGGTCCACCGAGAGACTTCCGGGAGGAACCTGATGACGAGGTGGTGCTGGGAGATGGCGGGGTCCTTGATGGCGAAGGTGTTCCCCCTGACGACCCGGCCGATCCGGATTAGGGTTCCGGGCTTCCGATCTAGGGTTTCGCCCTTCTTCGGGCCCTTGTCGACAACCAGGTGGAGAACGGGAGCCGCCATTGGGGACTGGAGAAACCCTAAACTCTAGATTCTGGGGATGGGGAAAAAGAGGAAGAAGAAGGGAATCAGTGGAGAGTGGAGTGAAAGAGGAGGGAGAAAAGTGTGCGAGATTTGAATTTGGTTTCTGACACCTTGTTTTTTCAATATTTGTAAATATTTGTAGAATTTGGTTCTACTGTACTTTTGAGAAATTTGGGACTCCCTCTCAACCTTACACTTCATCGAATGCAACATTTACTCCTTTTCGACTATTATTTTCATATACATCCACATATCTCAATTTTTTTATTTTATAAGAGCATCTCCAACCCAATTGTGAGTTTGAAAAAAATGGTTGCCACATAGGAATGACAAGCATTTTTTTCAAAAGTACTTCTCCAATGCAAATGTGAAATAAAGTGTGAAGTTGACATGGCAATGACATGGCAAGAAGAATGTGAAGTTGGTTGTCTAGATCTAGACAATGCACTTCACAATGACTTTAAGTCCACATCATCAATTATGAATAAAAATATATATATATAAAAGACGAAGTGAAAAAGTTGTCTTGGAAGTTGAAAATAATAATAATTTTATTGTCTTCTCAAACTTTTGTATTGGAGAACATATTTTTATCTCATTGTCTTGTGTGAATGTCATCTTGCCACACAGGAAAGACATTGTCTTATGTCTCATGCCACATAGGATCTACGACACAAAACAAGACAATAGGGTTGGAGATGCTCTAACTACTAACTGAAGGAGCAGATTCAAAATTTAAAGTTAGAATAGACTACAGCAGATTCCGATAAACTAAACAGATTCGATTAGACTAAAGATATACTAACCAATATATATATATATATATATATATATATATATATATATATATATATAAGAAAAAGATAGTAAAAAAAAATTTTGGGTGGGCCCACCCCAGCTATATTCTGGATCCGTCCAATAGATCTTTGTAAAAGTCTTAAAATTCTTGTTTTAGTAGCAATATTGTTATCATTGTGCCTTTTTATTTGATTTTTTTTATATGTAATATTGTATTAAAAAAAGTTTATTTTTCTCTTTGCATCAACGTACTGAGTTATAGGTGTGATTTTAAAAATAATTTTTAAAATTCAATCCTCAACAAAATGTTTATTCGATCGAATATTTTTCAAAATATACTACAATAACAACAAAATATTATCCTAAATTTTTGGGGTGGTCTATTGTTTGTCATTTTCTTCATCCACATGTATTAATGTTACGTCCTATATAGCAATAACAAAAAATCACACATTTTTTTTAAAACGTAGCTTTAGCAACTTTTTTTAACCAGATCTTCTCTTTTTTATCAAAACATATATTAGCAAAACATGTCCAAATCATATTTTTCTCTCATCTCGTAGAAAAAAATATACTCAATTTTATCCCATCATTTACTCACTTTATTGTCACTCATCCAATTTAATTTTCTAATTTTGGCCACAATAAATGTTGGTTATATTTTCATATCGAGTTCGGGTTTTTGATGATCCGACCCGACGCGTTAACGCCCGAATAAACCCTCCTTTTTCTTCTTCCACCAACACTTCCAGACTCTCCACCAGCCATGGCCTCCTCCCCGGCGATCCGGGAACTCCAGCGCGACCTCGAGAACCACGCCAATACCCTCAGCAAGCTCCAGAAAGGTCACCCCCCCCCCCCCCCCCCCCCCCCCCCCCCCCTCCAAACCCTAACGCTAGAAAAACACTAACCCTAATTTTCACTGCAGACATCGGGAAGAGCTACCAGGTGCGGAAGCAGTGCACGGTCCAGCTTGGGGAGAACGAGCTCGTGCTCAAGGAGCTCGACCTCCTCGACGACGACGCCAACGTCTACAAGCTCATTGGCCCCGTTCTCGTCAAGCAGGACCTCGCCGAGGCCAGGGCCAACGTCCGCAAGCGCATCGACTACATCTCCGCCGAGCTGTGAGTTTTCCCGACGAATTTGAGGTTTTTATTTATTTTGTGGTTTTTGTTTGTTTGTTTGATGGAAATGGTGGGATTTTTTTTTTGTTGGCAGGAAGAGGCTCGATGGGACTCTGCAGGAGCTCGAGGACACGCAGAACAACAAGAGGGAATCGGTCAGTTATTTTTTCCCCCTCTTTTTTCCCGGCATGGGGCATGCGTAAATTGTGATAAAGGAGCTCGCTTTATGTTGGAATTGTTGATTTGACTGATTTTTATGAGGGGTTGCTTGATCTGAATTCCGACGGTAGGAGCTGATCTTTGTTGCGCAGACACAAATACGGAATTCGAAAGGACATATCCGGGCATCATGAAATGAACTCTTCAACGATTTTGGCCTGTTTTAGTGTATTTGGAGTACATCATCAATTCTTGGAGTGTCAGTGCTTCCTAGGAGTATATGTAGCTGGTATGATTTGCCGATTCTGGTTGCATTTGGTAATGAGACTCGGATATTTGGTAGGGTTGAAAGATTGACCCTCATGACCTATGTTGCACACAATGTTCTAAAAATCGGCCTAGTCGTCCGCCTAGGCGCTAGGCGCCCGCCCACCCACCGCACCGAAAACCCCCTAGGCGGTGGGCTAGGCGGCTAGGCGGGCCTAGGCGCCCCTAGGCGGCTTGTTTTTTGAATTTTTTGAATTTTTTTATTTTATTTTGTTTATTCGTAGTTGTATTTTGGATATTTGTTTGGGTTTTAAGATAGTATTTGGATTTTAGAACATTGAAATTTCAAATTTCAAATTTCAAATTTCAAAATTCAAAATTTCAAAATTTTCAAAAAAAAAAAAAAAAATTTCTAGGCGGCCGCCTAGGCGGGCTAGGCGCTAGGCGGACCTCCGCCGCACCGAGTCCGCCTAGCGCTTTTTAGAACATTGGTTGCACAGACATGACACAAGAAAGACTCGGACACGACAAAATGGACGTGGCAACGGTTTTGGCGTATTGTAGTGTATATTGGCGCGTATGTGTTTTGCAGCGCATGTCTTACATGATGTGACACGAACATGACACCAATCTTTGGAGCGTCCATGCTCCCTGCTCATGAGCTAAAGCATGCTAAAGCTTGCTTAACCCACCAGGGCAAGAAAATATGCTCATGGCTATGTGGACCAGGGTTAAAGCCCCTCACGTGTTGGAGAAATTAGCCAAGGCAATTGATAGAATAATCTAAACTTGCAAAAGAATATGTGAAAAATTATTGCTTGGAGAGGGAATTTGATGGAGTTCCACAATAGGTAGTTTCAGAGAAATATTTGGGTTGTATGTTGGGTGGAATGGTGTTGATTTTTAGACCGTAGTTTGGAGTAAGTGGAGGATAAATTGGATGCTTGAATAACATATGGACAATGACGATGACCTCTCTACTTAAGGCAAAGCCTACTGAAGTTTTAAATGCTTTCACAATTATTTACCAAAATACCGGAGATATTCTTAAGACATGTGGACCTATGATCAAGTTCCTTAAGTGGTTGATGTCATATCTACAATCGGTCAATAAACTATGTTCTTTTATCGGCTTTCTTATGCTCCATAGCCGATTTTGATGGAGGAAGGCTTGGATGATGAGACGATGAAGCTCGCCGAGTAGTGTTATGCAAATTCACACTTTCTTCAAGAGAAAACAGTGATATGATAAGGCTTTTGGTGTGAATATATGTTAGCGCCAGATTTTGCTGATGAGTTTTACATAGCAAAGGTTGATATTGATGGATATGTTTTCAAACTAGTAGGCTTTGTTCGGGAAATCAGAAATAGTGGCTGATATATCGACCGATATATCATTTTGAGGCCAAACCGATATATATCGGCCAAATATCGGATACATGTCTTCTTGGAAAACATCGATTGGTTCAATATCAACCTATATTAGCTGATATATATAAAAAGCGGTTGACCGATCTATTGGCCAATACTATACCAGAAAACTCAGTTTTATGGTTTTGATGTCTTTTCGGGTCGGGTTGGATTGAGTTATAACTTGTAAACGTGAACCAACATGTTTAACTAAACATAACCCCAACTCTCTCTCTCTCTCTCTCAACTCATATCTCTCTCTCTGCTTTTCTACTGTGACAATAAGGAAGTGATCCATATTGTTGAGAATCCAATCTTTATGAAAGGACTAAGCACATCCAGATAGACTGTTACTTTATTCGAGAGTAAGTGACAAGAGAGAGTTGTCCTACAACACGTGTCTTTTTCTGACAAATATCCTCTCCAAATCACTGCCTCGGACCTTTGTTTATTCTACTGTTATTCAAGCTGGAAATGATTGATATCAATACTTTAGCTTGCGGGGGTGTGTCAGTTAACTATTATTATATACCTCACTTTAGTCCCGCATCGACTGGACTAAAGGAGGATGCCATGACCAACTTTCTAAATTTCGCTAGGTGGAGTCGGTGCGCCGGAGGGCCGCCTGGGCTAAATAATATTATTTTTAAATATGTGGAGGACATATATACTTTGTATGAATTAATAAAGACACAAAAGTTTATGTACTTTTATGGCTAGTAGTAAATGTTTAAGTCATGTACAATGTGTTGGCATTGAGTTCAAATCCTGCCCTACCTAAAAAAAAAAATTCTGTCAATTTTTTTGTGTGCGCCCTAAATAAAAGGGGGAGAGGAGAGAGAGAGTGCAATCTCCATCTCTCTCCTCTCCATCTCTCAGCATCAGCAGCACTGGAGTAGCACGGCGGCAACGACAGCAGCCGACGGCAGTGGCGGCGGCCAATCGACGTAAGTACTAAAAAAAATCAAAAAAATTTCTTTGTTTTTTGAATATTTTTGAAATTTTTCAAAAAAAAATCGGCCGAATAGTCCGCCTAGGCACTGCCTTAGTCCGCCTAGGGCCAAAAACTGTCTAGGACTGCCGCCTAAGGAGTTTTCGATGCTGTCGGTGGCCGCCTAGGCCGAAATTTAGAACACTGGTCATGACTTGCTCCTATAAATGTACCAAGGCTTCTCATTTTTTATTCACATCAATAAATTAAGGCCTCGTTTGGTTCACGGAATGGAAGGGAAAGGAAATCAATTCCTTGACATTTCCTTTCCTTTGGGAAATTACAATTTCCATTGATTTTCCTTTCCGATGTTTGGAAATGCCAAAAAATTTGGAAAGGAAAGTGAATAATTCAATGTAGGAAAGTGATTCCTTGCTTTGATGGATGGAATCACTTTCCCTCCTAATTTTCCTTCCATTGGGAATCACTTTCCTTTCCTCCTCAATTCCTTTGACACCCAAACATAGGAAAGTAATCACTTTCCTTTTCCAACCCGATGATTCCGCGAACCAAACGAGGCTTAAGAGTTTTCTATGAATTTCAATGATCAATCTTGCCTTACGATATAACTTAGTCGTAAGAGTGGTGTAAATGAAACTTGATTGGAGATTTGAATTTTCAATCAAATATGACTTGAATCTGTATTCCCATAAAGAATGAGAGCCCAATATTGGTTTTACAATATTCAAGAAATGCTCATCTTAGATATTCTGTCATAAAATAAAAATATTCAGACGATCTGAAGAAGATGCACAAAACTGCAGAGGGAAGGGTTTTTTTAAGTGAAAATTCGAAGGAAAAAAATCCTTATGGTAGATTGCATGTGGCTTCAAATGATTCCAAATATGTACTCTGATTAGAAACTAGTTGGAATGGTCAGGGAATTCTGAAAGCAGTTTGTCTCAGGTTTAAGGTATTCCTAATGCAATGGTACATAAGGGTAAAATTAAAAGCCAATTTTGGTTTCCACCTGACAGGAAGGTTGTGAGATGTGGAAAGCCATGCTCTACTGCCAACAAGGTTTTGCAATCTTAATGGAGATGTGGACATCACAGGATAGTGACTTGATTGAGTTGAATGAAGAAAATTTTGGATCATTTTTTCTGGAAAATTGGCTAGAATGCAAAACCCTGTGTCATTCATGGAGTCAAAATCCAAGGCCACCTATCTAATTAGCGGCAACCGGCAGAGGCTGGCAAATTTGATTCTAAAGAAAGTTGGTAACATGAAGCATCGCTGACCTAAACATGTTGTATTGCTAGGTTGAATTCACTACTCATTTGCCAGAAGAATGAGTTTGTCATACAAATGGTAACATGAAGCATTGCTGACCTAAACATGTTGAGATAGAATTCACTACTCACTTGCTAGAAGCAAGAATGAGTTTGTCATACTAATTGTGCAAGTAGATATAATTCAAATCTGAACTATACTTCCTCCACACATTTTACTGTCTGGAGAAGGTGGTCACATCATTTCCTACAATAAGGAAGAGGGTCACTAGCTCCTACCGTTAATATGTTTCATCATCTTTATAATGGAGGTCTTATCATATTTTTGGACTGCTAATTATGGTATTGTATACAGCAATAGAATAATGTGAGACCTTTGAGAAGTTTTTTGGGGCTAACCTCACTTTGAAAACACAATCATTTCAATAACATGAACTTGTTAATGCAAAAGGTAAAAGATGGTTATTTATACCCCTACGCCTTTCCTCTTTGTCTAACACCATCCTTGGTGCCGGTGCTGGTGCCGTGGCAATGCTCTGCCCGCTTCACCATTGCTCCTCGATGCCCTCTCTCTATGATGTTGCACCTCTGCCCCACTGCAGATGCACACACATGGACTGAGGCCTCCCCTACCAGAGTGTGTGCCTATGGCAACGGCCTCCCCCTGCAAGCACGTGTGCTGACGACGACCACCCCTGCACTTGCGTGCAGAGGCGGCGACAGGTGCAACAGGTAGGGCTTGAATGGGTGGCAAAAATGTAATATTTTTATTTCTTTACAGGTAAATTGTCCTGAACCGGTTAGCCATGTTTCTTATTAGAAAGTTGATAACCAAGCCCCTCTATGAAACTTTCCTTTAGCAGAGCAAGTCAATTTGGTGTTTAAGTGTCTGCTTGAGGCCAAATAAAAGTAAAATTAGGTAAACCCATGGGAGGTTAAGAAAAGACTTGCTAATAATTAATGTACAGATACTTCATGTAATACGGGAATTCATCAACCTGCAACTATGACAGTGAGGTTGGAAACAATTGTTGCGGTGGCCACAAGTTTGTAGCATAGTCTAAACCTTCTCCCAAGCTCATGTGCCATGTAATGCTCAATAAGATTGTCAGGATATGGTTGGCCTCCAGATTTGACCTCCCATGATCCACGACTATGTTGCACTGATACTCCCCAAGGGTACCTTATCCCATATATTGGGCACATACTTCGTCGACTCATGTTGGATATGGCTCATCCATCTCGACGCACCAAAGCAACCAAGACATAGTTGAAAGCGATTTTTGGCATGGCTGCGATTGTGCCAAACCCGAGAGAACATTTTTCGCAGTGAGTCCTTTCTGGAACATTTTGGAATGTAGTTACTATTTAAAACATGCTTATATATATATATATATATATATATATATATATATATATATTGTATATAGTGTTAGTCTCGGGGCGTAATTTTCGATGGAAAACTGAAAAATGAAACGATTGTAAAAACAACGTTTCGATGCAACACTTCAAAGAAGGTGCACAACAGAGATCTTTGGAGAATTCTGGGTTACGAAAATCTAAAAAGATTTCGTAAAAGCAGCAAACGAACGTAATTCTTCTAAAAAGAAGGTACAAATCGAATTGCTAGCAGCAGCAGCGATCGTCCACTAACAGTTTCTGATTAGACCAGAACTGTTCTCGTTCAGAACGAGTTGATGTGGATGACAGGCGATGAAGTGGATGAAAGAACAGCCTAATGGGGTGAATGATCATCGTTGCTCAAAGCTTGATTCGCCCTACACGAACAGCTTCTAGGAACTAGCAAGTTCGACGGAGAACTTTGGAACACTCCGCTCTTCTGACTCGTCAGATGGCGCACGGACTCCTGCGCTAAGTGGCGCTGGTGCTCTGCTTCTTTTCTCTCTCAAACTCTGTGGAATTCGTAAGGAATGTGTTTTGAACACTTGTATACTGAGAGAGAGAATAGAACCTTATATAGGCCTGTGCTGTAACTGTCCAGTTAGCAGAACGTTCAGGACGTAGGAAAAATTGCTCCGAATGTGCTGTAACCGCTTAAATCGTGCACAAACACGATCTGAGCCATATGGCGTACATCGCGCGCCACCTGCGCAACTTGCGCCATACGTGCTAAACGCGCACAACGCAAACTGCGCACCTGTGCCACACGCGCACTGTGCTACCTGCGTCACCTGCGCTACACGCGCATCGCACGCACCCCGCGCCAACCGCCGTGCTAACTGCAGCGTCAACTGCTGTACCATCTGGCAGCGCCAACTGGCCGCGTGATCGGGCAGCGCGAATTGGCGCACGAACGGCTGCGCAAGAGGCTCGCGCAACGAGCGCAACTTAAGGACACTATGCGCCTAGCGACGATGCTGACGTGCTAAGTGCGACAACAAAATGCCACATTACGCCTCATGAGCCCATGAGTCCGATTCCGAGTCTGAGTCGCTAAGCCCCTACGGGGTTTAGCTCCAATGGAAATTAATTCCCAAGAGCAAAAAGCTTAAGCTTTACCATGGAGACTTAACCTTACCTCCTAGTAAAATCACCTACATGGTTTCCTCCTTATGGTCACCACCCCATGTGGATATCTCAACAACACATACCAAGTATATATATTGAGATACCTCATGATGCTTTTCCAATGTGGGACTAAACTTTACTAGGCATGTGTTGAAAGCAAGCTCTCTTCATATGTTACAAAGGAAAAGTTCCAACAATTTTCCACATATCTCGATATATGGAGTTGAGTGTTCCCCACAGTAACTGTCCATCATACATTAGGAGAGAGATTGCTTACGACTTGAATCTTCCCGCATGGGTCAAACAATAGACTATAATACAAGAATGGACTAAGTCTTGAATTCTGTCCCATAGCTGAATTTTTTTCACTCACATAATGTAGTTACATGTGTTTCTGGCTGCACATTAAAGGCCCTGTGCCAGCCTGGTTTCAGTGTATAATTTTTGGCGTCTACAAGTTTACCCTCAAGAGATGGCCTGCTATCTCTGTCCATACACTATAGGTGAATTTTTTTTATTAAAGAGACATGGCATGAAGTCTTGTGCTTCTCTTGCAGTGCTACGCCGCTATGACATGGCCTAAAGCCCAAGCATTAACCCTACCGGGAACCTCATCGTAGTGTCATACTACTGTAGCATGAGGTCACAGCCTCTTTGTAGTGCCATACTACCCAGCATGAAGCCTTAGGCTCCCTTGCGGTGTTACGCCGCAACGACATGGCTTGCAAGGCCGAGGCTTTACCCCTATCCGGGTACCTCATCGTGGTGTCGTGCCACTGTAACATGAGAAACACCTCCCCTTTGTAGTGCTGACTATCCCTCTTTAATTTTATCATACAGCATTAGGCTACCTGCCTTTGCGGTGCTACTCCCCTGTGACTTGGCTCGCAAAGGCGAGGCATTACCCCTTTCAGGAACCTCATGGTGGAGTCATCCCATGGAGTTTCACTCCTTATAGTGCTGCGCTACCGTACTTTCTGTAAAGCACACTAGGCATTCACTTTGCCTGAGAACTCATTAAGGCATTTAAGCCAACCTCTCACAGGATCCGTTTTTCGTAGAAAATAATAGTAGACAACAGTGATTGTAGGTCCGTAACCTCTCCATGCCACAGAGGACATGTACCCATTGTTCCTGATATTTTTTCAGTTAATGGTCCTCCCTTGAACCAAAAGCTAGATGTCTAGTAGATTTTTCTTTGAACTAATTGCATAAAACTTTATGGTAGGATTACAATAACATAATATCAAAATGCCTTCAAACCTATTTTTCTTGCTATGCCATCGACCAGCTGGCGCTTGAGGCCTTTGGTGAACGGATCCGCCAGGTTCTCCTGACTCCGAACATCAATTACTGCAATAACACCTCTCTTGATGAGATCGTGTACTGTCTTGTGCTTTAACCGCACAGTCCTTTTCTTTCCGTTGAAGAGGTCATTTGATGCCACCGTCGCAGTCGTCTGGTTGTCACAGTATATCGGTATTGTCGGTATTTGTGCCCCAACCACTGAAAGATCATACATGAGCTCCCGAAGTCATTCTGCTTCCTCCGCTGCGGTATCAAGTACAAAGAACTCAGATTCCATGGATGACCGCGAGAGCATAGTCTGTTTCTTCGACTTCCACGATATAGCAGCTCCACCCATTGTGAAAATAAATTCACCTGTGGACCTCTCGTTCTCTAACTCTGAGCATCAGCTGGCATCACTGAAGCCTTCTACTACCGGCGGATCTCCGCTGTAGTGCAGTGCATGTCTGAGTCTTCTTGAGATATCTCATAATCTGTTTCACAGCTTTCTAGTGCTCAATACCTGGGTTGCTCGTGAAACGACTCAGCATTCCCACGACGAAAGCTATGTCAGGCCTTGTGGCAGTAGTAGCATACATCAAACACCCGATAACGCCTGTGTACTTCAGCTGCCTGACGTTTTTTCTCGAATTAGGCTTCAGCTTCATATCACACCTGTAAGGCGTATCGATCCCTGGAAGATCCTGATACCCGTAACATGTTATCATCTTCTCAATATAACGAGACTGTGACAACGCTAGTCCAGTGTCTGTCCGGATGATCTTGATCCCTAAGATCACATCAGCTTTTCCCATGTCCTTCATACTGAACTTACTCGAGATGAACTTCTTTGTCTCCGTGACACATCCCATATCCGTACCTAGAATTATCATGTCGTCCACGTACAGACAAACGATTACCCCTCTTCCATCAGCGAATTTTGTGTAAACACACTTGTCCGTCTCGCTGACCCTGTAGCCATTTGACCTTATAACCTTGTCAAATTTTTTATGCTACATCTTGGAAGCTTGTTTAAGACCGTACAAGGATTTCACCAACTTACAGACTTTGTCTTCAAGATTCTTGACGACAAATTCCTCTGACTGTTGTATGTAAATCTTTTCGGTCAGCTTGTCATTTAGGAAAGCCATTTTTACTTCCATCTGATGTATCACCAACTTATGTATTGCTGCGAGAGCAATTAACATTCTGATGGTGGTCATCAGGACTACTGGAGCATACGTGTCAAAGTAGTCGATCCCCTGCTTCTGAGAAAACCCCTTGGCTACCAGCCTAGCCTTGAACTTGTCAATAGTTTCGTCTGCTGTCATCTTCTTTTTGAAGATCCATTTGCATCCGATGGGTTTTGCTCCTTCAGGAAGATCAACCAACACCGAAATGTTATTCGAGGTGATGGAATCAATTTCATTGTCTATCGCCTCCCTCCAGAAAACTGCGTCTCTGGTCTTCATCGTCTTATCATACGTAAGCGGATCTGCTTTCACATGATAGGTGACAAAGTGAAAGTCATTTTCGAAGTCCTTCGGCCTCCTCACACGCTTAGCTGACGGCTCAGCGAATTCTGGTTTAACCGTTGTTTCAACAATATCTTCTTGGACTACATCCTCATTGAAAACTTCAGTTTCTTGCGCACCCTCATTGTTCTCCGGAATGTCCGCAAGAATAATGTTCTTGTGCCTTACAAATTTGTCTTAAAAATACTCTGCGTCGCGATATTCAATGCTATGGTTTGACTAAATATTAAGAAATCTTCGAGTATCACTCTTCTCGGCGTAACCCAAAAAAATTATCTTTGTAGTCCTTGTCCTAAGCTTCTGAATCTTCAGATCTGGAAGCTTCACATATGCCAGATACCCCCACACTCGAATGACATTCAAGTTAGGTTTGACCTTGAACCAGAGTTTATGAGGAGTAATGTCTGAAGTTGCACGAGGCACTCCATTTAGAATAAAAGTGGCCGCCAATACAGTTTCTCCCCAGTAGCACTTTGGAAGATCCGCAGTCAACAGCATTGAGTTAATCATTTCTGTCAACATTCTGTTCTTCCTCTCTGCTACTCCGTTTGATTGAGGAGAGTACAGAGCAGTGGTCTCGTTGACAATTTCATGTTCTTTGCAGAACGATGCGAATTCATGAGACCGGTACTCTCCACCTCGATCACTTCTTATTCTCTTGAGTTATTTTCCAGTCTGTTGTGCAGTCTCGGCTGTGAACTCTTTGAACTTCTCGAATGCTTCGTCTTTAGCCTTCAGAAGGTATACGAAAGCATACTTTGAGAAGTCATCGATGAAGGTTATGAAATACTTCATCTCGGCCTTTGTAGATAATTGTTTGAAGTCACATATATCATAGTGAACCAACTCCAGAAGATCTGTGCTTCGATTAATCCGATGAAAGGGTTTCCTTGTGATCTTCGTTTGAGCACAAACTTCACATTTTTCTACCTTACCCCCACATTTGGAGATAAGTTCTAGACTAGACATTTTGTTTATTCGTTTACAATGAACATGTCCTAGCTTATTATGCCACAACTCAAGAGTATAAGCAGAATGAGTGATTGCATTAACAACTTTGGACTGATTTATAAGCTAAATTTTAAACATTTCTTCGGTATAAAAAGCTTTTCCAAAGTATGTTCCCTTTATGGACATCACCATCTGACCAGCATTGATGTCCATCCTGAGGCCTGCATTCAAGAGTAGGCCTCCCGAGATCAAGTTCTTTGCGATAGCAGGTACATGCTTCACACCCTGAAGCGTCAGAGATTTTTTCGAAGTCAGCTTCAAAACCACCGTTCCGATCCCGAGCACTTCAGGTTGTGCTTGGTTCGCCACCATAACAACTTCAGAAGTTGGCGTGTAGGTGGTGAACCACTCCTTGCTTAGCAAACATGGCAGGTGGCACCAGTGTCTACCCACCAGTCAGAGTCAGCCCCTACAGCAGTAACCTGCGCAATCATTGCAACAATGTCAGTGATCATAGAAACCTTGCTAGGCTCACCTTGCTTTGATTGCTTGGTCTTCGCTTTGCATTCACTTTTGAAGTGGCCCTTCTTGCCACACTTGAGGCATCTGAGACTTTGCATTCTGATTCTTGAAGGAAGTCCCCTTAACTTTCAGATTGTTAGGGTCCTTCTTCTTGCTGTGGGAAGCCGCATGCTTTCCCTTGTGTTCCTTGGTGTGAACCAAATTGGCGTTAGCCAATTGTTTGGACAGTGCGTCTACCTTCAGTTGAACCCTCATTTGGTCCTCAACATAGACTTCCTGCAGGAGATCCTCCAGATTGATCTCCAACTTCTTCCTATGCATGTTTGCATAGAACTTGCTCTACCCAGCGGGAAGCTTAGAGACGATCCCTCCAACAACAAACTTGTCGGGGAGGGGCATCGCCTCATCATCCAACTTCTGTCGCAGCTTCAGGAACTCCTTCACCTGCGGCAGCATTGGGTTCTCATCTTCAAAGAACCACTTGTGATATTTTTCAACTAAAAATATCTTGCTTCGGTTCTTATCATCTTCGTATAGTTAGTTTTTTTAGGGACTCCCAAATCTCTCTGGCAATAGTCTTCTTTGAATATGATTCTGCAAGGGAGTCTTCCATAGCATTTAGGATCATAAGCCTACAATGCTATTGTCCCTTCTCCACTTGGCCTGGTTCTTAGTAGCAGCAGAAATTGCGGCTGCAGATCCAGTTTCTAGAATAGTAGGTTCCTCCTCAAAAAGCACATAATCAACCTTAGAGAATTGAATATTGAGGCTAACCTTTTTCCAGATTTGATAGTGTTTACTATCAAATTGCTCTAACTTTGTAGTTATGATTGATTAGCGAAGCACGAAAGTTTTCCATCTTGCAATCAAGCTATGAAATTGTTAGTCCCGGGGCGTAATTTTCGATGGAAAACTAAGAAATGAAACGATTGTAAAAACAACGTTTCGATGCAACACTTCAAAAAAGGTGCACAACAGAGACCCTTGGAGGATTCTGGATTACGAAAATCTAAAAAAAGTTCATAACAGCAGCAAACAAATGTAATTCTTCTAAAAGTAAGTTACAAATCGAATTGCTAGCAGCAGCAGCGATGGTCCACTAACAGTTTCTGATTAGACCAGAACTGTTCTCGTTCTGAACGAGCTGAAGTGGATGACAGGCGATGAAGTGGATGGATGAACAGCCTGCTGGGGTGAATGATCACTGGCGCTCAAAGCTTGATTCATCCCACACGAACAGCTTCCAGAAATCAGCAAGTTCGACGGAGAACTTTGGAACACTCCGCTCTTCTGACTCGTCGGATGGCGCACGGACTCCTGCGCTAAATGACGCTGGTACTCTGCTTCTCTTCTTTTCAAACTCTGTGGAATTCGTAAAGAATATGTTCTGAACACTTGTATACTGAGAGAGAGAATAGAACCTTATATAGGCCCGCACTGTAACTGTCCAGTTAGCAGAATGTTCGGGATGTAGAAAAATCGCTCCGAACGTGCTGTTATCGCTCAAATCGTGCACAGACACGATCTGAGCCAACTGGCACACAACGCGCGCCACCTGCGCAACTTGCGCCATACGCGCCAAACGTGCACAGCGCAAACTGCACACATGCGCCACACGTGCACCGCGCTACCTGCGCATCCTGTGCCACACGCGCACCGCGCTACCTGCGCCACCTGCATCACACGGGCACCCCGCGCCAACCGCCGCGCCAACTTCTGCACCATCTGGCAGCGCCAACTGCCGCACTATCTGGCCGTGCGATCGAGCAGCGCGAACGGCTGCGTAAGAGGCTCGTGCAACGAGCGCAACTTAAGCACACTATGCGCCTAGCGACGATGCTGACGTGCTAAGTGCAAAGTGCGCCAACAAAATGTCATATTACGCCTCATGAGCCCATGAGCCCGAGTCCAAGTCTGAGTCCGAGTCGCTAAGCCCCTGCGGGGCTTAGCTCCAATGGAAATTAATTCCCAAGAGTAAAAAGCTTAAGCTTTACCATGGAGACTTAACCTTACCTTCTAGTAAAATCACCCACATGGTTTTCTCCTTAGGATCACCATCCCATGTGCATATCTCAACAACACATACCAAGTATATATATATTGAGATACCTTATGATGTTTTTCCAATGTGGGACTAAACTTTACTAGGCATGTGTTGAGAGCAAGCTCTCTTCACATGTTACAAAGGAAAAGCTCCAACATATAGATATGTTTTCATATGTATATATAATCGTATGCATGTTGTACCCACATCCCAATGTTTTCTGAAACATCATATTTCAAATGTGTAGTGTGTCCATATCCGAATCCATGTTCCTGTCTATACAACCTACTAACCTAGTTGCTTAGTGGTTTCGTCCTATTAGTGACCTGGTCAGCAGTGGGTTGGGGTCTGGACTGGAGGACACGTGACCGCGAGACAAACGAGGAGGTGGTGGAGAGTCTGGTTGGGTTCTGCCTCTCTTGCCACCACTGTCACTAGCAAAACCTTGCCGCATGCTCAACCCCTCCTGTCCTGTTGCATGCCATCCTCAGCCTCTTGCATTGATGGATGCTCACATCCATTATTGGGCTTTTGGTTGTTGAGTTTGGGAGAAAGCTTATGAAGTAAGAGGAAGGAACAACAGCCGGGGCAGTGTTGTCGGTTTTACATTTTAAATTTTGCCTCTTGCCTATGCAAATAAGATTTTGTCTCTGAACCAATAACAGCTATCTGAAACCAAACAAGTGCTGACTACATTAGAGACCAGGACCGTTAAGAGCTCAATAAGTGCTTTCAGAGAGACTGTTAGTAAGTCTTCAGCTTGAACACCCACTTTCAAATTATTGACATAGCAAGGTCCTCCTTAGGCATTGCTTGCAACTGGGATATGCACAATCTGTTGATATCCTAGGTAACTTTGCAGAATGGATATTGGAGGAACGAAATGAAACCTCAGTGAACAGGAATGAATTGCTAATTTATGCTTTGGAGAATGATGAACGGGCAGGCGTCCCTTTTAATAAATAATTAATTGCATTAGTATGTGGATGGACTTAGAAAGGAGCATAAGTTAAGAAGGCTTGGAAGTTTATAAATGTAAGCAAATTCATATATAAGTAATATGATTAAAATGTAAAAAAATAGGGATCATATAATTTTGTAACTGACTTCCTTATAACTAAATTTGTTGTATAATAGTCTCCATTTATTTATTTATTTTGCAACTTGCACTCTTTCCATTTTCATACCTCTTCATATTCCTCGTATTATTGTTGTGAAACAGTTCAGATATTAAGACTCAAACAGAACATATATATATATATATATATATATATATATATATATATATATATTTGGAAAAAGGTGAATTTTATTCCAAATGAAAAGCTATAATCTTACAACATACAAACAGAGTGGGACTCCCACTCCTCACTCATCAAATCTCCATAGCATTTACATCAAACTCGATGTTCTGGAGAATGCCAACTGGAGGGGTGACCAGTCCGTCAAAGATCCGACGGTTTCGCTCCCGCCATACATGCCAAACCGCAGCAGCCAGACGAACTCTGGCTGTTCGGAACCAGTCCTGCCCTCTACCCTTGCTATCTCGGATCACCGTGATGATGTCCCGTACACATTTCCCGGAGGTGGACACTCCCAATAGACGACTCTGCTCCGACCAGATCTGCCATGCCAGAGTGCACTCGAAGAAGGTATGCTTTATAGATTCAGGCTCCAATCCGCAAAGCACACATGTGGGATCTGGAACCGGCACTCCAAACGACCTCAGGTGATCTCTAGTCAAGAGGCGGCCCAGTAGAACCTTGTAGACACACAACTGCATCTTCCTGGCCAGACCCTTGCACCAAACGAACTCGTAATCAGAATTCAACGGGAAAGCTCGCCGGATCAGGTTGTAGCAGCTACGGAATTGGAACTCCCCAGTCCCGGTAGCTGCTCCAGTCGACTCCCAAATCTACCGATCCGCAGGCAAAGTCGGATCAATGACAATAGATAAAATGCTCCCACCCAGCTCCTCAGTGAACCGATACGAATCTGGCCTCCACTCCCCATCACGAATGATGCGCCTGCACGTCAGACCACGACTGTCCTCCTGATGAGTCGGGGCTCCTCTGATGTCCAACAGCGAACGCCGATCAATCCAAGGATCCCGCCAGAGGTCCGTGTCCGATCCGTCTTTCATGACCCTCCGGATAGCAGACTTGAGCACCCCCCTGTGTCTCAAGATAGTCTTGAACGTGACTGAGTGGTTGTTGTCAGTAGCGCACGTCCAAAAACTACCATGCTTTACGTATCTGCTGTGCATCCAGTCCGCCCAGAGAGACCCCCCGCTGATGAATTTCCAGGCCAGCTTAAGCGCAGAGGCCTCCCTAATCTCCAACAACGGACGGAGCCCCACTCCTCCCTCCTTCCTGGGACGGCAGAGCTGGTCCCAGGAGATCGCATGCATACCTCCCCTCCAAATGAAATCGGCACATAGTCGCTCCACTCGTCGGATAGTGGCCACAGGTAGAAGGATGGACTGCAGCCAAAAATGGGCCACAGCCGAGATCACTGATCTGACCAGCTCAATGCGACCGCCAAATGACAGACCTGCTGCTTGCCAGCCTTCTACTCTCCTCTGGACATACTCCACCAGACTATTACAATCCTGATCCCGTGCATAATTGACTGTGAGAGGCACTTCTAAGTATCGCACCGGTAGATCACTCCTCGCGATACTCAGCACATCCGCCCGCTCCTCCTTCCGGGTGCACAGGGAGCTGAAGTAGACCCTACTCTTATCCCTGTTCATCTGGAGACCCGAAAAGGACTTCAAATCTTCCATAATAGTCGCAAGCGTCTGCAACCCCTCCTTCGAAGGCTGGATGAAGACTAGCAGGTCATCAGCATATATAAGGTGGGTAACTGGGGGCACCATCCTCCGAAACAGAGGTACCAGCCGTCCACGGTGCACTGCCAGATCCATCAAACAAGTAAAGTATTCCATAACCAGCGTGAACAGGTAAGGGGACAATGGGTCACCTTGCCTAAGCCTACGGTTGCTCTGGAAGTACCCATAAGGAATGCCCTGGATGAGAACAGAGAAAGTAGGGGACGTAATGCACTCCCGGATCAGCTCAACCCAGTGATCCGCGAAACCCATGGCAGTCATCAGATGGCAGAGGAAGTCACGATTGACCATGTCATACGCCTTCCTCAGGTCCAGTTTTATACAAGCTTTCTCCCCTCCGGGTCTGCTAATTCCCCTCACCATTTCGTGGGCCAGGAGGCTGTGCTCTGCGATCGACCTCCCCTTGATGAACGTAGTCTGATTCGGGGATACCAAGTCCTGCATGATCCCCTCCATCCGCCGGCACATAAAGTGCGTAATTATCTTATAAAGATAATTACAACACGCAATAGGTCTGAAGTCCGCCAGTGATGTCGCTCCCTCCTTCTTCGGAACTAAAGTCAGGAAAGTGTGATTCAGTTCTTTCAGAAGCTTCCCTTTAGTGAAGAATTCATGGACCACCTCCACGACCTGATGCTTCAGAATGTCCCAATGGCGTTTGAAGAAACCACTGCTGAAGCCATCTGGACCAGGAGCTTTGTTGGGATCCGCCACCTTGATAATAGATTCCACCTCCTCCAATGTAACATGGGCAAGAAGAATGCTATTTCCATAGGTGGTCACCAATCTCTTCGTAACAACCTCTGGGAACACGGAACGATAGTCAGTCTGGAAATATAACTCAGAGTAGTACCTGACAGCCTCGTCCTGGATCTCAGCCGGTGTCCCCACCAGAGTGCCATCTGGATCAAGCAGCTGGGAGATGTGATTCCTATTCTGTCGGATCCGGATAACATCATAAAAGAACTTGGAACAACGGTCGCCATCCTTCAGCCAGGAACATTTGGCTCGCTGGGCCGAGCTAATCTCCTTCTGCAGCCTCAGGATGTTGACTTCTCCGATCAGCTCCTCTCTAGTCGCCAGGTCCCCATTAAGCATGTCAGCTTGCATATCCTGCTGCAAGGTCCGCAACTCCGCCTCCTTATCTTCTAAGGTGGACTTGGGCAACCCCTTCACCCAACTCCTAAGAGCTCTCTTAGTGGCTTTGAGACGACGAACCAAGCGGAATTGGGCCGTCCCCTCTTGTCTGCTAGTCAGCCCCTCCGAGACAGCCTCCAGGTAGCCCTCCGAAAGATACCAACTATTGTTATACCTGAACGGACGAGACTTTCCAAGAGACCGAGCAGTGAAGCCAACCCGGATTGGGGAGTGATCGCTCGTCCCAGCTGCCAGACCCTCAGCCGAAGTGTTGGGGAAGTGTCGAAACCACTCCCCATTGTCCAGAGCTCGATCAAGCTGACAAGCAACCCTGTTATGGGAAGCTTTGTTGTGCCAAGTCCAGATAAAGCCTGAACGAGTCGATCCCCGAAGTCCCGCACGCAGGAGGCATCTCTGGAAATCATAAATGATAGAAGCTGGGACCGGACGACTACCCAGCTTCTTCCCTTGGTGCAGAAGGACATTGAAGTCCCCGATAAAGAGAAGAGGAAGGCACGACGAGTCGGCAACAGATGAAACACGGGAGATGTCGCTACATAAGGACTCCCGTCTCCTTCCGTTATTGTGCCCGTAGACAGTCCCCAGCAAAAACCGGAAGCCACCCTTGTTCACGAAGGAGATGGCAATCAACTGCTCCGACATCAATATCAAGTCACCATCCCAACTCTTCAAACTCCAGCGAACCCAAATCCTGGCCATGCCACATAGAGCCAGGTTGTGCAGTTGGGCCCAATGAGAAGGGGTCCGTCGAGTAAGAGTCTTCTCACCTTTGATCTTGGATTCTAATATAACAGAAATGTCACATTTCTCTCTGTGGAGCACCCCACAAATCTCTCTCCACCTCCCTAGCGAACACGCCCCCCTCACATTCCAGGCAATAATGGCCATTAATTAATGAGAAGTGGGGTCCCCAGTGAAATCTTCCGGTTCAGCACCTGGGGGAGGTGCCACAACCGTCGCTAACGAATCCTCCTCCATCCCAGTCGGAGCCGCCTGTTGGGAAGCAACCTGAGATAGTACCAACGCCCAGGCAGGGTTGTCAACACATACCGCCTGCTCTCTGTCTGTAGTATGTCCCACCACCGTGGAGGGGCCATCTCTCAATAGGCCAACAGCACGCCTCTTCCGACAGTAGACCTGCCCTCCAGACGATCCGTTCTCCCCTCGTGTCTCAATCTCCGATGCTACCATACCTCTAGTAACTATACTACTCAGCCCCTGGCAAGTGGACTTCGCCCCGCCCGTGGAAGCAAGCTGAGTAGATACAACGAGGCTCAAACCGCCATCACTCACAGGGTGAGTATCCACCCCCTCCAATACCTCCTCTCCGCTATCATCCCTGAAATCCATATCGCAGGGGGCTTCTGGAGCCACACTAGGAGGGATAATAGGCTCCACCGTAGGTCCAACCTCCGAACATGCACTGGCCAGATGACCGAAGCAGGAGCATCGTGAACAGGTAGATGGTACCTATTCATACTCCACCTTCTGGGTGAGCACCTCCCCAGAAGGGATCTCATATTCCACCATCTTTGGGAGCTGCCCCCCTGCCCGAATCTTCACAAAGATCCTAGCGTACATCAACCTCGTCCGAAAAGCAGTAGCTTCATCTGCCTTGATCGGGGTGCCCACCAAGCTGGCTAGCCGCATCAACAGCGATATGCTCCAAAACCCGACCGGGAACTCAGGGAAGCGAATCCATGCAGGGATGACATTCAGAACTTTCCTCTCACATCGGAGCTCAGGGGTCCATTCCTTGAGAATAATCAGTCTGCCGTCAAATGTCCAGGGGCCGCCTTGGAGGATCCTAGCAACATCCTCCGCCAGACCGAACTTCACATAATAGAAGCCGTTCTCTCGAGCATAGAACTCCATACTACCTTTAGGCTGCCAGACTCGCGCTGCATAGTCCCGGATCTGCCCGTAAAAAGGCTTGTTGCCTAGGACATACAGGACAAGGGTGTTCTCCCAATATGCTGACACCTTCTCAATCTCCTCCGCAGGGAAAGATGCCCGGAAACCCCTCCCTGCCTTGATCGGCGGCACGTACTCCATCGATGTGGGGCTTTTCGGCCCCACAGGTTTGCAAATCTCAGCCCAGGACCGTCCAGCAGGCCGACCAGACGTTCCGTGTGGCTTGGGGGCAGCCTCCGGCCTGGGAAAATCAGATCTCGGAACCCCGGGTACCACCACCTTACCCTTCCCTTTGTCCGCCGCGGTCGCCTTAGGCCGCCAGCCCACCGATCTCCCAATAGACACCGCATGGCCATGGGACGAAGGACGCGCCCCTGACCCGATCTGACGACTGTCAGCCGGATGACGATCCCGAACATGGCCCTGTCCTCCTCCTACCTTTCCTCCAGTCTTCGCCGCACGCCGACGCGTAACCGTCGTCCAACCTCCCTCCTCCGACTGGTTCCCCTGAGATTCAAAACCGGCACCGAATTTAAAATATGAGGCGGTAGAAATTCCCCGAAAAACCGACCCTGACCCCCCTTCGGCAGGCCGAGACGCCGCAGCCAACCTCCGAGGGAGGTCACCCGATCCCCTCGATAACAAATCCGCCCCCCCCCCCCCTCCGCCGGAGGGGGCGCCGCCACCGAACGTCTCCTCGGGGGGTCCGCCCGACCCCCCCGCCCGCACTTCTGCCCCTCCCCCACCGTCGGGGGGTACTCCGCCGTTCGAGCCAGCACCGGGGGGTCCGCCCGACCCCCCCGCCGATGATCCATCTCCTGCCGCGCCACCGGGCTGGGCTCCGCCGCCGGACTGGGGGTGCTGGCCGCCCCCCCCCCCCCCTTCTTGCCATGAACCCTCCCCCGGCCGGCGAGGGGGTCCGGCGGCCGTGGGGGAGGCCCCCGAGCCGCCCTAGGGTTTCCCTGCTCCGCAAGATCGCGATCGCCTGCACCCGAGCCGCTCCCGCTCATGTCTTATATATATATATATATATATATATATATATATATATTGGAAAAAGGGATAAATTTTGTTCCACGCAAATCGCAGTAAAGGTATTACAATACACTATTCTCACATTTCTCCTCCCCAGTTAAGGGACCATTACAGATACATCGAATTCTATATTATGTAAATTCCTACAGGCGGAGTAGCCAACCCCTCAAAGATACGCCTGTTACGCTCCCTCCAGACATGCCAAACTAATACTGCAAGTCGAACTCTAGCAATCTTGGCCCTACCAGGGTCCATGTCTCGGCGATCTCTGATCCAGCTGAGGATCTCCCGTATATCTCTAGCACTGCCAACTCCACCCATCGATCGCATGCACTGTTCAGACCAGATGTGCCAAGTCATCGGACACTCAAAGAATATGTGGCCCATAGATTCGGTCTCACCTGAACAGAGTACGCACTTCGGGTCTGGAATCTGCATCCCAAACCTGAAAAGTCTGTCCCTTGTCATCAACCTGCCTAGGAGGAGGAGTGTATGAGCAAAGCTGCATTTTGCGAGCAATCCCCTTTGCCCAGATAAAGTCATACTCCGCAATCCTGTCATGTGGAGTCCGAACCAGATTGTAGCAACTTTTAAAACTGAATATCTCTGACCCTCCATCCGAGCCAGGGTCAACCCATCTCTAGGAGTCAGCAGGCTATATATATATATATATATATATATATATAGCATAGATGGCAGGTAGTTGTGAAATGGTCTTACAAGGACTGGAATTACGTAGTGTTAAGTGTTATATTAGAGTTATGAGTTAATGGGCTTTAGTCCCACATTGCTTAGAATAATAGGGGAGGAGGCTAGCCTCTCCTATATATATGTAGTCTTTCATCAATAATAATCATCTAATTATTTTCTTCTACATGGTATCAGAGCCAAAACCCTAGCCTCTCCACAAAAAAAAAAAACCGCCTCCCCCCCCCCCCCCCCCCCCCCCCCCGCTGCTACAGTAACCCCCCGCGCCGCTACAGTACACCCGCTACAGTACCCCTCCCACCCCCAGCTGCTACAGTACCCCCCGACCCGTTGCTACAGTAACTCCCCCCCCCCCCCCCCCGTTGTCCGCCTCCTGCTACCCCCCCCGGCCTCCTGTCAGCCCCTCCCCCCCCCCCCCGATGCCTCCAATCCCTATCCCTAACCCTCTCCTTCCATCAGCCGCTACCCACTTCCTCCAAACCCTAGTTTAGTCTAAAAAAAAACATTGTTGGGATACTCAGAGGGAAAATATTTGTAGGAACCTCTGCCCATCAATGCTGAAAATTTAACAAAGAGCACACATATAGTTTGTTGTGCATTAATCTTTGTTTCTTTCCTTGATCTTCACACCAGGATCTATCAGAGGTTACCATGGGTTATCTCTCTGATCTGGCTTGTGATCCACACTCTCTGCTTTCTATGTGCGTATGCCGGTTCTGGCTCCGTTTTTAGTGCATTGGCAGCGTTGTTGTGTTTATCAAGTGGAAAGAACACATCGACAGTCGAATCTCTGACAAATGGGAGACTACGGCGAATAGCAGTACTACAGATACTAGTGTCGGCAACACACTAGCGGACACTAGCACGACGATTTCCTCCATTCGACTTGTCGATCGACGGTTGGAAGGACCAGATGGCTACTCGACATGGAGAAAGAAGGTCGAGAAGACACTTCGAGGAATACGGTTGTCCAAACTTCTGACTGACAACCCTCCAGCAGAAGATGATTCCATCTTTGAGCAATGGGAGACAGACGAAAGTCGACTGTTTACACAGTTGATGAACTCCATGGAACCATCAGTGGAAGACATGGTTCAAAATACGGACTCCGTGAAGGAGTTATGGAAAATGTTGGCAGCAGCGTTTGATGGTAAATGCGATTTGTCTTGTATATATGACTCGGTCGTTGGTGTGTACCGAGCAAATCAATGAGACAAATCTCATAAAGATCATTTTCGGGCCTTCAAGGCTATGACGGATGAGATCGACCGCGTAATACCTCTTACGTCGCATATTAATGAAGCACGGGCTCAACGTGAGCAGCTTCATGTCATGGTTTATCTCGCCTCTCTCCGTCCTGATGCGGACTTTGCTCGTTCTCAGATTATTGCTGGATCTGATGTATCGTCCCTGTTGGAAGCATACTATCATGTCCTTCGGGCTGCCAAAGTCGTTGAGACAACTCCGGGTGATATTCCTGCTGATCGTTCTGCTCTCGAGGCCGCTCGTACAGGATTTCGTGGTGGTCGTGGCGGCCGACGGGGTGGCCGTAATGTTGGTCGCAATGGAGGACGGGGCAATGGGGTCGAGATGGAGGAAAACCGCGCACATGCTTTAACTGTGGTCAGCTTGGCCATTTCTATTGGCAATGCACTAAATCACCTGCTGCTAATATCACCACTGACGCCCCTGATGATGGTGTCCGATCTATTCAGATGACTTCGGACTCATATACAGAGTTCCTTGATTTTCAGGCCCAACGTCGTGGTGAAGCATCCACATCTGGTTCCACAGCCGGATACTCAGCCGCGTGCATAGTGAAACCCAAGCAATGGGTAATTGACTCTGGTGCATCCTCTCACATGACTGATGACGCAGATATGATACATGATTATGTACCTGTACATCGTGCTTCTAGCATTATTGTTGCCAATGGAGGTTCCCTGACAGTCCGAGGCCGTGGAAGTGCCAATCTTTCTTCCGAACTGTCACTCAATTATGCACTGCTTACTCCTGGAAACTCGTTCAGTTTACTTTCTATTAGTAAAATTACTCGTGAACTACATTGCTCGGTAACATTTTTTCCTGATGGTTGTGTTTTTCAGGACCTGAAAACTGGAAAGACTATCGGTAAGGGGCATGTGGCTGGAGACTTGTACCTGTTTGATGCAACTCCTTCTGTTGTCTGTGCCAGCATGAAACTCGATCTTGTTGAGTTACATTGTTGGTTAGGCCATCCATCGTCCCAAGCTCTCCAGAAAATGTACCAATCTTTAGATATTTCCTCTTCTTTTCATTGTGAGCTATGTAGTTTAGCTAAGCATCGTCGGGTTCCTTACCCGGTGAGTCCGAATAAAATTGCTTCCACTCCTTTTGAGTTGGTGCATTCTGATATATGGGGACCCTATCCGATTGCCTCTGTTATGGGTTTTTTAAGTACTTTGTTACTTTTGTCGATGATTACTCACGTGTCACTTTTGTTTATTTGATGAAAAATTGCTCTGAATTATTTAACATCTGGTGCAACTTCCATGCTGAAATAAAAACACAATTTGGTCTTCCAATCAAAAAATTTCGGAGTGACAATGGTCGTGAGTATTTATCACGTGATCTCAATAAACAGCTGGCCCTCAATGGCATCATCCACCAAACCTCTTGTGCGTACACACCACAACAAAATGGTGTAGCCGAACGTAAAAATCGTCATTTATTGGAAACAACACGTGCTCTTATGTTTCAAGCACGTACTCCCAAGCAATTTTGGTCGGATGCGGTTGTTACTGCTTGTTATCTTATTAACCGCATACCATCGTCTGTTTTCAATGGTAGCTCTCCATTTTCTAGGCTTTTTTTGGACGAGAACAATTTTTTCTGCCTCTCCGCATCTTTGGCTGCTTATGCTATATTCGGGATACCCGACCAACCCTTTCTAAATTAGATCCTAAGGCAATACAATGTATTTTTCTTGGGTACCCTAAAGATCAGAAAGGGTATCGGTGTTTCTTCCCTGTCTTAAAGCGATATTTTTTTACTCGGAATGTTACCATTGTAGAAACAGAATTTCCACCGTTCCCACAATCAACGGATCCGGCTCCTCTGGTCTATCCAGAAGAGGATTTTATGTTATTTTCTCCTCAAACACAACAGCTTCCCGTACGGGTGCCCTCCCTTACCGAGCCAGTCTCCCAGGCAGATGGTCCACATACACCGATTCAGCCATTGCCGACATCGTCCACAGAATCATCTTCCTCTGGTTCTACCAGCAGCTTCGATTCCAATGAGTTGTCCCCATCTGTTCCACCAGCAGCTCCACCAGTTCCGTCAGCAGCTCCGGCGGTTCCGCCTCCTGAACGTCCTCGTCGTGCCTGTCGTGATCATCCCTTGTATGTTGACAGCTACAAAGGACTTACCAGTCACACTCAGTCTATGGTGGCTACTATTGATGGAATTCAGATCCCCAATACCGTTGAGGAGGGTCTCCGACATCCTGGTTGGCGTGCTGCTATGAACGAGGAGATGAAAGCTCTCAAGGAGAATTATACTTGGGACTTAGTCGACTTACCTACTGGTAAACAGGCAGTCGGCTGCAAATAGGTGTTCACGATTAAGATAAAATCGGACGGCATTCTTGATCGACTAAAGGCTCGTCTGGTGGCCAAAGGATACTCTCAAACCTATGGTGAGGATTACTTCGAGACATTCTCTCCTGTGGCCAAAATGACATCCGTTCGTGTCCTCATGGCCTCGGCCATTCGATATGACTGGCCGTTACTTCAGCTAGATATAAAGAATGCTTTTCTCCACGGAGATCTTGATGAAGAGGTATATGTGATGTAACCTCCCGGGTTTGTTGCAAGGGAGGGTAAAGTGTGTCATCTGAGGAAGGCCCTCTATGGTCTGAAACAATCGCCTCGTGCATGGTTTGGTCGATTTACGCATGTTGTTACTCAATTTGGCATGTGTCAATCAAAGAAGGACCATTCAATCTTCTATCGACACAGATTTGCTGGAAGAATACTCCTTGGTGTCTTCGTTGATGATATTGTAATCACGGGAGATGACAGCCTGGGTATTGCAAGCCTCGAGAAGTTTCTTGGAGAACAATTTCAAACCAAGGATATGGGATCCTTGAGCTATTTTTTGGGCATTGAGGTCACACGGGATAAGCGGGACATTGTAATGTCTCAAAGAAAGTATGTGCTGAACATACTAAATGATGCAGGTATGATGCAAGCAAAGGGAGCAACCTCACCTATGGATCCAGGGGCGAAGTTACTTCCAGACGAAGGGGTCCTGATGACCAATCCAGATCAGTATTGTCGAGTAGTTGTAAAACTCAACTACTTGGCGGTTATGACGCGTCCGGACATTTCTTTTGCAGTGAGTGTTGCAAGTAGATTTATGGCTTCTCCAAGAATTCCACACTGGCAGACAGTTCTCAGAATTCTGTGTTATCTAGTAAAGAATCCAGGAAAAGGAATTCGAATGGAGAATAATGGACACACTCGCATTGAGTGTTTTACTGATGCTGACTGGGGAGCAAGCCTGGCAGATAGACGGTCTACATCTGGCTACTCAGTATTTATTGGTGGAAATTTAGTGTCATCGAAGAGCAAGAAACAGAGTGTGATAGCACGCTCAAGCTCAGAAGCAGAATATCGAGCTATTATCCATGGCACGTCAGAGATATTATATATGAAGTATCTCCTACAAGAACTGGAAGAAGACGCAGGTATCTCAAGTAGCAGATATATGGTGTGATAACTAGGGCTGCAAACGAGCCAAGCCGAGGCAAGCTTTTGTAAGCTTGAGCTTGGCTTGACAAGAATTAATCGAGCTCGAGCTCGAGCTTGGGCTTGATAAATTTTTTATTTTAGAGCTTGAGCTTGGCTCGAGCTTGTTTATAAGCTCGAGCTTGGCTTGGTTTGAGCTCGAGCTTGGCTTGATAAGCAAGCTTGATTCAAGCTTGATAAACAAGCTCGATAAGCTCAAAATCAAGCTCTTGCTCAACTTTATTTCAAGCTTATTAAGCTTGATTCAAGCTTAATGAGCTCGATTTCAAGCTAGTTAAGTTTGAATTCAAGTACTTGTAATATTAACAATTTATTTATAAAAATTTAATTAAAAAAGTTCATTAATATCAATTATTAAGGGCATATAAATATATAATGCACATAACCATATTGTTATATAAACATATAAAAAATTAGATCAACAAAAAAATAAACCAGCTTAACAAGCTCCTAAACGAGCTTCTAAACGAGCTAGCTCGCAAGCTCATAAACGAGCCAGCTCGCGAGCTTAAACGAGCCGAGTACTTCTAAGCTTGAGCTTGGCTTGTTTATTAAACGAGCTCGAAAATGAAGCTTGAGCTCAGCTTGTTTACTAAACGAACCGAGCTCAAACGAGCTTTTATCGAGCCGAGCTTCGAGCAGCTCGCAAACGGCTTGGCTCATTTGCAGCCCTAGTGATAACCAGTATGATGTGATAACCAGTCTGCTATTCACATTGCCACCAACCCAGTATTTCATGAACGGACAAAGCATATTGAAATTGACATTCATTTTGTTCGTGATGAATATAAAAAAGGAGTGATAAAGTTTCAACATGTGAGGACCGACGACCAGATAGCTGATATCTTCATAAAGTCTCTTATGGGTCCTCGGGTTCAATTTTTATGTAACAAGCTGGGCATGATTGACATCTAGCTCCAGCTTGAGGGAGGGTGTTAAGTGTTATATTAGAGTTATGAATTAATAGGCTTTAGTCCCACATTGCTTAGAATAATAGGAGAGGAGGCTAGCCTCTCCTATATATATGTAATCTTTCATCAATAATAATCATCTAATTATTTTCCTTCTACACGTAGAATACAAGGTTCACTAAAGGGGTGTTTGGTTGGCTATAATGGAAATATATGCACCTTTTCCACCAAGTCCAATTTTTAAGTAAATGTAAATAGTACAAAAAAATGCTGAATCATTTTCTCCAACTACAGCAACAAATGTTGTAGACAGAATGACCGCAACACCACTTACGACAACATTTGCAATTCCATTTGCATCATCTTGAAATATATGCACCTTTTCCACCAAGTCCAATGTTCTCAAAATGAGACTCTCTTCATTCAATGTCATAAAATTGTAACCAAATAACAGATTTCCATGTACCAGAACAAATGTTGCAACCATGCAGGCTAATTACATCATTCTAAATAATGTTAATGTATGTGTAAATATCGCAACAATATTTACATGCAACCAAACAATGTATTTACAACATATATACATCAGCAAATACTACATGCAACATATAGTGCATGGGACTTCCGTTTACAGGCAACCAAACAACACCTAGGAGGGTTATGCACATGGCATGTTAATGTTGCGTGCGGGTTCTAGCTGTAACTTGTGAGCAGTGGCGCTGTGGCGGATCTAGGATGAGAATCTACTGGGGGCGCAATCATAAGGGGGTTTGAAGACAACGTCCCCCAAAATTGAACATATAAAAACAAAATACATAATTGAAAATTGAAAATACAGACCACTCCGAACAACCCTAAACAAAGGGCTAATTTTTAGTACAAAAGTAGAAATTGTTCTCTAGGAGTTTTCATACAATAAGGCATTACATCTCAGTGATCTCACAATGGTTCTCTACGAGTTTTCATACTTTGAAAACGTTTAACGACAACATCATTTGTAGTACTACTAAGCAACTCTTTTTATATGAAACATACAAGAGAATCATTTAAAAACTGATCACAAATTCGATTTCGTAAGTGTGGGCCACAAATGTGAATATGTTAAGGCAATGCAATTGTTGCTAGCTGCTTTCCTTTTTGGGAGGCGGATGAATCAGAAAAAGAAGAGAGGAAAGGAGGAAGGAGGCTCATCCGCTCACTTGCTTCTGACTTGGGAGTTGGGAATAGAATGGAATGTAAGTGTGGGCCACAAATGTGAATATGTAAGGCAATGCAATTGCTGCTGGGGCTGCTTGGGAGTTGGAATTAGAATGGATTTGTGTGGGCCACAAATGTTGTTATGGCAATGGAATTGTTGCGGGTTGCTGCTTCCTTTTTTTCTTCACTGGGGGCCCACCCTCCCTGCATTGCCAACCCATGCTTGCTGCCTGCCGAATTTTTATTTTAAATTATTTTTAACTGCCCCCCCCCCCCCCCCCCCCCCCCCCCCCCCCCCCCTCTTAGTGCAACACATGTGCAATCCGCCCCTGCTTGTGAGTTTGTTTCATGAAGTAATACGTTAGATTAGAGAATGCTTAGCGCAGAGGTTTAGATATGGCTATAGTCAAACCATATAAAATGCAGTAGGGTTTGCTGGCCTATTCGAAAGTTTTTGTATGAAATGTGTTTGGTCATTCTTGTGGATGAATTCTTTCTACTTGTTCAAATGATGGATAAATAGTATTGCACAGATAATCTTGAACATGACAATATGGTTATTTATTTATCATTATTATCTATATGATATGCTAGAATACTCCACTTGACATTAAATAACAAACCATTAGTTCTTTCTTCTTCTTCTTCTGTGGTCCTCATTTCTATAAATAATGAGCATTCTATTTGACACAATACTCTGTTTTCTCCTCCCAGGTCATGAAATTACAACAGAAAATTCAGACTCTGCAGGCTGGTAAATCCAAGTCCTAGTGCGGTAATGCATCAGTGCCTTAATTTTGTTATCCTCTTTTCTCCATTTTAGTCACGACTTGATTCTTGTTCTTCTGTCTTCCCTATAAAATGTTGTATACAGTGTATTTAAATATTGTGTGCCGACATATTTCAAATTCGTGGAAAACCTTTTTTGTCATGGTATTTTTGTAAATGCGTGCGAGGTAGACAGAGAGTTGTTTGTTGTTATTCCCTCTTAATATACCATTCACAAAATGAAGAATCTTTATTTAATGACATATGATGGCATGAAGAATCTTTATGTAATCACATAAGAAGGCATAGCCTATATGGCGAGGAGAGGAATTCTGCTAACCAGGAGCTCATTATTGGAGACTAATATGCAGAAGCATTGGTGACTCCTAAAATCTTCTGAGAACTGTGCTTAGAGCAATCAGGCTGCATCATTTGGAAATTCTAGGAAGTATTACTGGAATATATTTCAATAAAAACATTGAGTATCTGCCTCATAGCTGAGCTTGATGGCAGAAGGGACACTGGTGCATGTAACCGACTCCACAAATTTAGATGAAGCCTTTGTTGCCGTGGTTCTTGTGGGTTGTGGTTTACAAATTTCAGCAGGTTATTCATCAGTGTGTTCACTATCCATTCCAGTTCACAGATTTCAATTATATGCGTATACTTCTCAAGTTATTTGTACATTTAATTCATTCTAACTGTGTTGCTAGTCTATATGATTGCTGAAGGGGGGTGTTGGCCTGGTCGATGATGGCTGTAGTCAGTTATGCGACAGATGTTCACATCGGCTTAAAATGGTCTATTTAGTTAGTCCTTATTATAGGTTGCCATCTGTAGTACCCGGTAACTATTCTGGAACATGCCATGACAGTTGTTACATTGTTAAAACTTTGGTGCAATGACAGACTGCTATCATTCCTGCTCCAGTCTCATTATTTTGGAGCTTTCTTATGCTTTATAGCCCATCACATATTGATGGGAGAAGGCTTTGATGACCGATGCAGTGTCTCGTTATGATATCAGTTCATTACTCGGTTATGACGAGTGAACAGTGCTTGGATGAATGCTATTGGGAGAATATTCATAAGTTTATGATCTTACTAAATATGGGGAGGATATATGCATTCTGAAACATAAGATGGGCCTATTCTGTTTCAGAAAACTCCACCTTTCTATCAGCTTTTATCGACCTGGGAAGGTGAATGTGTACAGAAGAAAGATGATCCTTAGTTTTGCTCAGGAGTTAAGGCTTTCTTGAAAGACCTTGTGAAGGTCCATACTTCTCACTTTGGATTTCTGGTGGCCTAGAATCCTCGGGTTCCTTGTAGCATTTGCTTCATTTGGCACTATTAGGTTTGGTTTGGAATTGTTGCTGCTTTGTAAAAACTGGTACTCTGAAGCTTTCGACAGCAAAGAAGCACGACCAAAATTGAACCGACTTGTCGAAACTTTTTTTTAAATTGGTTTGGCAACATCTACTTTCCGATTTTGATATTTGGTCCAAATAATGTTTGTAGTCTGTATATCATTTGCAACAGTAGGACATGGTATCTGTTAGAAATAGTTGATTTTCTCCTCTAATAAGCTGTAAACAAAATAAACAAAAAATTAAAGTTACCTGCCTCCGGGGAAGTCGTGCACGAAGCATTGCCTCAAGAGTTAATCCGGATCTATGTGCAGACTTTTTCGGATGCTTCTACTGGTAAAATCTCCGCTCTATTGGTATCCTATCATCGCATACAACTCGGGAAGATTGACCCTGGCTTAGCTCTGCCCAGAGCGAGGATACGAAGAATGGAAATAATTTTCGTAAGATAAGAATTTGAGATATTTTTCTTAGAGATTTTTTTTGTGTTAAGAGAGGAGACGAAAGGCTTATTACATAGGCATAAACTTTGTAACCGTTGCTTGAAACAAGGACGTAATAGATGCTAAATAAAGGCATATAAAAATGTGGTACAATGTATTTGGACAAAATTAATGGTTTCCAACATTCAAAAATTTAAGTAGGAATTAAAGTGGTCAATGGTCAATGAGTAGCAAAAGTTTTAGGGTTTTAACCCGAACCCGAAGAAGGAATCAAATCGACATTCGGCGCGCACGCATGTGGCCCATAGGGCTACCCACACAAGACTTCAATGAAGCAAACAAGAGTGAAACATTATATGCTCTATCAAATTCTATGTTACAGCCGATGTGGGACTAAACATTTGTGAGGAGTTTGGTTTTTGAATGAAACAATAGCAACATCACCAACAATCTTTCCCCAAAAATCAAGTTTCGAATAAGGAAAGATTATGAGTAGAAAAGATATGGGCAAATATATACTATGCATAAATGAGATGGATTATAACCTTGAATCTCACGTAGTGACTATTGTCTTTGTCTGAAGAAGAGGTTGATGGACTACGCCTTGAATCAGTCTTCTTGAACCAGATTCAGAAAACAGCACACATAGTATGCTAGAGGTACTTGGATCTATCGGGTGGCACGTTTGGATGGTCATGTGCACTTTTTCATATTCATGAGAGTTGTCTAGGATCGTCATGTCCTATAGTCGCGGCCTTCACGACCTTTCATATAGGTAAGTCCTCAAGGGGTGGTGATAGGAATCAACCATGCATATCATGTTTGGACTTATTAAGAGTTTAAAATCACCCTAACATATCACACCGGAGCACTATCACCATAGGGATAAGGTATCCATGTACACATGTACAGCCTCTTGGACATTTATTTTAAGAGAATTTAATCTCAAGGTTAGTGTTCCATAATAGTCACCTAGTCCAGCTTATTTCTACCCATTGAACCGGTTTCTTGGGATCTCCAGTCAAACTCGGTTGGGTTGTCACTGCTGGTGACTAACTTATGGGCTTAATCATATCCCCTCGATGATTATAGGATTATTCATAGACAAACTCTTCGTCAAGAGTAAACAAACTCTTCGTCAAGAGATCTGTAAAGTTCTTTTATGATAGTCAAGAACTACAATTTTATTTTATTTTTTAGGCTCTTTACATGTCTTGAAACGCAGCTGCAGGTACCTGTTCATCTTAGAATTCACAAGATAATACTTTTAGCATAACTTTAGAACAAATGACATGTACAAAATATGTAGTATAAAATGTCTGAGCCATACAGCTTCAATACAAGATGTGACTGAAGATAACATTTCAGACTATATAATAGTCTTAGTTATGATAGATTGTTACACAAACCTTAAGAGATGACAACTCCTCATAGAGTAAAAGAATTTATCCATAAATGAATTAGATGTCACATGAGTCAGTTACCCAGTTTGAATTTGAATGCCTTCTATGACATAAGTATCTAATATGATACAATTTATAGTCTAGAATATCCTTAAAAAATATTCTTTCTAATATAGAACAGAATAACTGGTTTGACTGATTTAGTTACTTCCTAAATCAGATTTTGTGACATCATAATTATTTAACAAATGTGTGGTTACACTAATTGATAATATAAACCTTTGGATAGTGAACCAAAACTCATCTAACTCTATCACCTCTTAAATTAAGATACAGTAACTTTCTGCCTTGTCTCTAAAGATTTATCTTTACAAGCCATGTTTACAAAAAAAATGATGGTCTAAAGTACTAGAATAAGTGATTTTTGCTAATTCACCTTATCAAATCTTTAGTTTGTCAAGTTTTGATCAACTTGGGTTAACTGTAGGGGTCGGTTCCCAGCTAGCGAAGGTCCACAGGGGGACGATTAAGTACCGTGTCGCTTAGAGCTATTTACGTCCGGTTGACAGAAGGACCTGTCACGACCCGCATTCGGAGTAAGGGCACGAGTGCGTGACAACATCCCAGACTACGCCGCAGAAACGACGTAGAACGCTGTCTAGGTCTACTATCTAACAACAGTTATAATATCAAAACCTGTCGAGAACGGTCAACTCCGAATGGAGGACAAGCAATGAAATATAATATACTCAATCACAAACTCTAAGAAAGATAGATGATACTGAAAGATAAAGACAACAAGATATGAAATATCATCCAGAAGATCCAACACAGAAATAATACAAGTCTAGAGTCAACAATCTCTAATACAAATACTAAAATAATAACAAGCCAAAATGTAATCTGGAGACAAAATCCAGTACCAAACTAAACTAGCTAAGCTACTCTAAAGCCCCATCGGCTGGAGCTAACCCTTGCTGAACTAGGGTCTCCAAGTCTAGGCCAACTACATCATGAGGACCGTAGTAGGTAGGACACTCGTCCTCGCCATAATTTATAAAATTTTGTCAACATATCCAGTCAGGATGGAACGAGCACAAATCTCAAATAATAGTTCTAGTTAGACGATATTGAAAATGTAGCAGTAAATAGAGAGAATACACGAGGTAAAATAATGTGTACATGAATCATGGTAAGGCATATCATGACTGTAACTGAAGGTAAGAACAAGAAAACAGTATATATCATGTACAAAAAATCTGGAACTATATCTATGTGAGTTTAGTATTAGTTTCAACATGTGATCGGCTTGGGTTGCACAGAAGAAAAAGGGCCTGGCTAGTCATACGTGAAGTGTATGGCTAACACTCTCAGGGAACAAGAATCACAGGAGAAAAAATGATCACAAATCTACGCTAAGTACCCCCATCCCCGACCAGTAAAGTGGATCCAATAATGACATGTCATGGCACATGATTCTCCGAGGAGATAACGAGCCTTCACAGGAATCGTGTCTATACTATGCACAAGGAACAAGGAAAGGCTTGCACAGGATATACCAAAAAATACAAGGAATAACATCTCATGATGGAATCCAAACAAATACCAATCCTTGTGAACAATGTGTCAAGAGAACAAGGATATCTACACTAAATACAAGAAACATAGACGATATCATAAACCAAAAATATTATCAGAAAATGTACTCGCCTGAGATCGATGGAAATATATCAACTGTGTAATCTGGCTCAGAGTGAAATCACAGACCTAAAGATGAGATATCATGAGTTAATTAGGTTTTAACAGTGTATGGCATAATTTCTAGTATATGTTTGTAGGAGCGTAAAAAGTGATTTATTTGATTAATTCAAAAGGAATGGAGGACTTTACGCCGACAATTCTCTATGAGAGCTATTTTACGCCAGGAATTGTGTTCTTTTTATGCCAGGCTAGTCTGTACGCTAGACATCCTCTACGCTGGCTACTTTACGCTGGGAAGCTGTCAGATCATGCATTTAATACAAGTGATAATGACTCTGACATAATGATTTGCTGACAACATGCAACACAGAAGTCGAGAAGATCGAATTTTTACCAAGCTCGATACTTGTCGTATGGTGTGCAAAAAATGCTACTTTACGCTCAATAATTACTTCTTTTTACGCACGATAGTTATGTGAGCTTTTACGCTCAAGGCTATTGTGGGCGTAAAGTATATTTAGGCTAAGTTTTATGCTCAAGGCTATTTTAGCCACTTTATGCTAAGAAGTTTTAATTGTGTTATTTTTACGCCAGTTGCTACTTTACGCTCGGAGCATATTTTGGGGACGTTTTTACGTCCGATCCTTTCTGACTACTTTGGAACGTGGTTTATCCACGTGGCTTTCATGCCACATTTATTGAGGAATGTGTATACGTGCTCCCTATTTTTGTTGGAATAATGGGACGCGTGTCAACATATTCAGAGGGTGACTTCCATCGTGGGTGACAGTTACCAGCGTACAAAACCCAATTTTGTTGCTTTTTACGCACAATGGGTTAAGTCTATAAATAGACTTAATTTTTTCATAACAAGGCATCAGGAGCAGAGAGACAGGAGAGAATACAGAAATCAGAGCCCAGAGACTTTGATTTTCGAGAGCATTCTTCTTCAACTTTTTTTCCAGAACAGAGTGAAGCAAAGCAGAAAAGCATTCGACCTCGCCAACAGTGTCCAATACCTTTCTGGTGACTTAGATCTTCCGGCTGTTCATCTTCTAGCAGTGATCTTCATCATCATTGTATGGTCCAAGGAACAAAGTGATCGCCTTCAGATCAGACTTCCATAGCAATACTTCTCAGAACAATTTGTACTTCTTGTACTTTTTCTCATTTTATTTTCAAAAGCCAATTTTTAGGCATTTTGTTAAGTGAAACAAAATGGCGACTCTGCTGGGGATGACCTTCTCCTCTGACGAGGAGGCAATTGCTCAATACGATGATGTGTCGATCGGATCGACAAAGAAGACTCTGGTTGTACACTTCGACCAGACTGCTTACGAAGAAATGCTCCGAACTGGGGGTGGTACTCGCTACTCCAATGTTCAGAAATCGAGGAAGGCGCAAAAAGTTTGGATTCCCAAATCCAAGGCATCCTCGGATTTCCCTGCTGTCTCGGAAGGCAAAGGAATCCTTCCTACTCCTGTTGTAGAGACTCCCATCTGTGATGAAGCAGTCTCTACTTCAGTGATACGTCATGGGCGTAAAAATCAGTCTCCCGTTTGTAACGTGGCAGACTCTCAAGTTTTACGCTCTGGGCGCAAAAATCAAGTTTTACGCCCTGCGCGTAAGAACAAGTCGCCCATCTGTGACGTGGTAGACTCCAAAGCTGTACGCCCCGTACTTAAGAACAAGTCTCCCGTCTGTGATGCGGTAGACACAAAATTTACGCTCCACGCGTAAAGGAAAATCTCTCGTTTATAACGTGGCAGATACTCATGTTTTGCGCTCTGTGCGTAAAGATAAATCTCCTGTCTATGACAGTGTAGATAAAATTTACAATGATGTTTCTGCATCTAAAGTGAATGTACCTGCACGCATGAAGCATAAAAACATATTTGGTAAAACCCCTGTTTTCAACCAACAACCTTCTTATACTGCTGTACGCAAAGTACCAAACCTTCAAATTATACGCAATGAAGATGGAGTCCTTTGTGCTAAAAAATCTCAAGATTTACGCACGTAACTCCAAGCGCGTAAAAATGTAAAGTTTGGTTCTGCAAATGCAGCCAGTAATCTTCTTTATACTCAAGGGACTAAATGTTTTTCAACCCCAAATGTAATGAAGAAGACTACTCCCTCTACTCCTTCTGATTTACGCGAGTTGCTAATACAAAAGCGTAAAAATAGACAATTTTTCGTGACACTTCCCCAAGAAAATCACCATTGTGAGTGTCACCAGATTGTGATCAAATGTTGTTGTTCGGCTTCTAAACGGTCAGTTTTTGATCGGTTAAGTTTCAATGCGCCTCAACAAGAAGTTGATGACCAAGAACATGAGTTGTCATATGCGTCAGTCAACATGGCATCTCATACCAATAGAGGACGACGTTCAAGACGCAACACGTTCCAAACTCCAGGACAACAACAATTCAACAGACTTCTTGATTCCTTTGAAGGAGTATATCGGAATACTCGATCAAGAACACAAAGACGGTTGCAGATTTCTGATTCAGAAGCTGGGGGTACGCAATCTTTTGAGTCCGAAACGGATAGTGTCGATTCATACCTCTATACCAATCCTTTTATATCTTCAAGAGAGGTTGAATCCTACGCTATTGGAGATGAACCAGAGACGTCATCTGCTAATACAGAACAACGTCTCACTGCCGTTGAGCAATCATTAAAGGACATGCTTACTATGATACAAAGCATGCACCAGATAATAATGACTCATCAAACTACTCAGCCGGCAGTAGCAACACCGGTACAAGTTGCAGCACAAACTCAAGATAGTCAAGGGGTTGATATACCTTTGAATACTCAAGAGCCTGTTGTTAACCAAAATTCTGCATCCCCAGATCCTATCATTCCAGAAGATGTGCCACCTCTAGTGGGGGTTACGGTACATCCAACAACTATTCAATCAAATGTGCTTCTTCAAACTAGTGAAGCTATTCAAGCAGTGCGTGAGCTTAAAGCACAGTTTGAAGTTTTGAAGCACAAGGATCAGCTCCAGAGGTTAGGGATTAAGCAACCTTATCCTCCTCATTGGAATGATGTACCCTTTCCTCCGAAATTCAAGCCACAAGCAATGGTATTGTTTGATGGAAAGGCTTCTCCCAGTCAGTATATCAATTATTTTGATATTATGACTGTACATCTGCAAAAAGATGATGCTCTTCTCATTCGAGTGTTCATCGGGTGCTTGACGGGTTCAGCTTACGACTGGTATCGTAGTTTACCCGACAATTGCATTTCATGTTTTGATGAATTTAAAGCAATGTTTCTCTCCCGCTTCTATGAAGGAGGTATGGACATGAACATGTCCTCCTTAATAAAAATTAAACAAAAGAAGAAAGAAGATACTCGGACGTTCATCGAACGTTTCCGACAGGCGACTCTAAAAATACCTCCTGGTATGCCAGATTCAGCATTGATTGATACATGCAAGATAAATCTGCGACCATCCATTGCTGTCTTCACGGGTTCCCAATTCACAGACTGGGCCTCGTTTATTATTGCAGCAGTTTCTGCCGAGACCAATGGTAGGTTGGCTCGTGAACATGGGATGATTTTTGCCTCAGAGGATAAAGGAAAGAAAGGTAATCCTGGTAATAATTCCGGCAATCGTAATGGGAAGGGAAAGGATACCCTCATGGTTAATCTTTCCAAGAACAAAACGACACCGAATAATCAGGAGTTTTCTAAGCCAAAAGAAGAGTACTCTTTTGACGAAAGCGATATTCCAGGAATATTTTAATGTCTGGTAAAAAGTGGCAAACTCCAGATTCCGGAGCCAAAAAGGCCTAATGAGGCGAATCTGACTGACAATCCCAAATATTGTATCTATCACAGATACATAAATCATCCCACCAGGGCTTGTTATGTTCTAAAGAAGAAAATCAAAGAGTTGATCAATGCCAATGCTATCGCTTTAACTAACGATGAGCATACGGTCACAACTAATATGGTTTCTCTTCAATTCGGAGGTTTTCCTCCTCAACAAGTTCCAGATGGAATTGTCCCAATTTCGAAGGCGACCATGAAGATTGTGAATATCCTGCCTGCCAGAGAGAAAAATGAAGGATTGTTGCCTCTCACATTAAAGAATGGTGAAATTATGTGGGTACATCCTGACTTAGTACCTGAAATGGAAGATGAAGGTAAAATTTCAAAATCCAAGAAAGATAAGAAAGTCAAAACCTGCAACATGATTTCTCATGTTATTTCAGATCCTGATGATTTGGATCATCTATGGGATGGCATTCCTTTGGAGGATCGACTGAGAGGTTTGAACATATGCCCGCCAAGTCTAGCTCCTCCTACTAAGCTCAAACTCACTCATCAGCAGTGGCTAGCTATGAATAGTATTCCCTTATACAGGGCACAACAAGTTTTTGTTGCTTATGAAAAAGCTCCTACAGGGATTTTTCCTCGTATCCCGAATCCTTCTCCTCCCATAGCTACATAGGCTTCTATTCCTCATTCTCCTATAGTTACAGAGATCTCTTCTTCTTCCTCTGTTGAATCACTTGTTAAAAGTCCGTTGCCCATTCACTTGTATAGTCAACAATCAGTCCTTCTTATGGAAAAGATGGGCTACGACTTTCAAAAGGCAGAAGGTTTGAATTATGATAAAGGAATGCAATTTTTACAGATTCAAAGTCAAAAATCTATTGTTGGATTGGGTTCTAAACTTCCTCGCAAGAAGGCTAAGGGAAGGAAGACTAAATTCTGCAATATGGTACTTCCTTCTTCTGGATCTGAAGAAGAAAGCTTTGCTGGTACAAGATCTGGGAAAGGGTACCATAAGGATTATGAGGGATCCTCCAAAGAAGCAGAAGACGTAGTGGAAATACTACCAGCTCAACCATCTCCTGTTCCTGCTAAACCATCTGTGTTTGAGAAGGGGAAACAGAAAACAGTACGCTTTGACGTCCCGTTGAAGTCTGCTTCCAATCAAGAGGTGATGATGAAATCCTACAAATTTGATATTCTAGCCCAGTTAGCCAATACTCCGGCTAGACTATCTATATTTGAGCTGCTTCGCCTTTCTAGAGAAAGTAGGGAGCCTTTGAGTGAAGCTTTGCTTCAAGCAGATTCATGCTTAGCTCAACTCAAGAGTCCTGATAATACACCAGTATCGTGTTCACAATGTCATAGTGTGATGGAGGCAATTCCTAATATTACCTTCACACAAGAAGACATGTTGTTAAAGCATAACAAGCATGACAAGCCTCTGTGCTACACTGGGTATATTGGATCCACTGAAATTGACATGATTTATATTGATCCTGGGTCTTCAATTAGCATAATTCTTCAGAGTATGCTAAGACCTTTGAGGATTCCTACTAGTGATTTGACTTACACTAGTACCACAATAGTTGGTTTCAACTCTGGCAAGAGTAAACCACTGGGAAAGATTCGTCTAAAGATTCAGATTGGTGATCTTCGAACTATGGCTACTTTCTATGTTATCAATTCCGACGTATCCTACAACATCCTTCTCGGGCGACCGTGGATACATGAGCATGACATTGTGCCTTCAACTCTCCACCAATGCTTCAAGTACGTAGATTCGCAAGGAGTTGTGAAAACTGAATTTGCTGATATCAATCCCTTCAAGGGTGTTGAAGCCTATTTTTTAGACTCAATACTCTACAAACAAGAGCATGTGAAGGAGATATCAGATATAGCTGAAGATCAATCACCTGTTGAAGATCAGTTTGTCAATGAAGATCCTCCAGAAGACCAACCTTTGAAGATCAAGGTCAAAGGTCGAATCCAACCCCAACCTGTCAATGATCAACCTCTGATGATCAAGGTCAAAGGAAGAGCTCTAGCTTCATTTGAGAAATCAATGAGTATTCCTGTCAAGAGTCAAGTTCAACCTCTTATGATCAAAGTTAAGGGACGTACTTCTCGTACGAATGATCCAGAACCATCATTGGTCATCAACCTTGACAAGTCTACGCAGAAGACGGATGATGGTCCGTTAATGATCAATCCGAAGCGTAGTAGTCAAATTGTAAATGATATAAATATTGATCATTCTGTACTTTCTGATATCAATGAAGATTTTCTTTTTGAGTATATGGCTGTCAAATTTGTTGAAAGAATAACTTTATCTCCTGATGATCAAAGTTATCAATATAAAGACAACATAGATACTGAGGAAATTTTATACATTGACCATAAGGAAAATTCTTTTCCTCCTCATGTTGATATAGGACCTTATGCTCAAACGTTCTTAACATCTTCTCCCTATCTTCTTCCTGTAGCTACTTCATCACAAGCTTGTGTAACTTATAGACGTCACGAAGAATCTTATTTCGTGATTCCGTCTGATAAGAAAAACAAGCACCAAATTGTGTTTGGTCTGGCTAGAAACATCCCAGTTGTTCAGACAGATGATCTTAGAGATAAAGATAAAGGAAGAATCCAAATTGACAAATATAGTCAATAATCTCTTAAGATTATCCAGAATATGGGATATGATTTGAAGACTACGCAAGGTCTTAACCAAGGCAAAGGTAGACGATTACCATTATGTGGTGATCCGTTTTACCAGAAAACTCGTCATGGGTTGGGATATGATCCGTCCCATATGTTTAATGATGATATACAAGAAGAATTCTCTTCTAGTTCTTCACAATCTTCAGAATCCGAAGAAATCCATTTCATCGAATTTGAATATGCTGGAGGAGACTATTATGATGAATCTAAATGTATATTCTCAGTCAACATGGTTCAAACTGATGGTGAATCTGAGCCATTTGAGAATGATCCCTGGGCCCAACAAATGGACACACAGTGGGAACTTTGTTTTGAACAACGATAACCACCTACGGAGGATAAGATTCTCTAGATTGATGTTGGAGATGGAACAACGTCCAGGCCAATATTCATCAGTAAGAACCTTTTCGAAGATGAAAAGGAAGAGCTGATAAAACTGACTAAAGAATATATTGATATCTTTGCATGGAGTTATGAAGATATGCCGAGTCTAGATCCTAAAGTTGCTACTCATAAACTCAATATACTTCATAATGCCAAGCCTGTTAAACAACAGCAACGGTATTTTCGACCAGATATGATGGATGCAATTGAAGCAGAAGTCAAAAAGCTGATTACATGTGGCTTTGTTCGTGAAGAACAACACCCAGACTGGGTTGCCAACATTGTTCATGTTATGAAGAAGAACGAAAAAGTTCGAGTTTGTATAGATTTTCGAGATCTTAATGCAGCTTGCCCAAAGGATGAATTTCCACTTCCAATTACTGATGTCATGATAGACAATACATGCAGTTTTGAACGCATGTCTTTTATGGACGGATTCTCAGGATACAATCAGATCAAGATGCATCCAGAAGATGAGAAGCATACTGCTTTTCGAACACCCCATGGGGTTTACTGCTATACGGTTATGCCATTTGGTCTCAAAAACGTCGGTGCCACGTATCAACGGGCTATGAGTAACATCTTTCAGGAATATCTACGGAAGACAGTGGAATGTTACGTAGATGACATTGCTGTCAAAAGTCGATCAAAAAATGATCACATTCAAGACTTGAAGACAGTATTTGAATTGATGCGTCGTCATCAATTGAAAATGAACCCTACTAAGTCTTTCTTAGGGGTTTCCAGTGGCAAGTTTTTGGGATTTGTCATCACTTCTCAGGGTATTCATGTTGATCCTGATAAAATCAAAGCAATTCTTGAAATGCGTCCTCCACGCAATTTAAAGGAACTTCGAGGATTCCAAGGTCGCATTGCTTATATCAGGAGATTTATATCCAATCTCTCTGGGAGATGTCAACCTTTCTCCCGTCTATTAAAGAAAGGAGTATCATTTGTTTGGGATGAAGCGTGTCAGAAAGCTTTCAATGACATCAAGCAATACCTTATAAATCCACCTGTTCTGATACCACCAGTGGTAGGAAGGCCATTTTTGCTATATGTTCGAGCCTTAGATCATTCACTTGGTGCTCTTCTTGCATAGAAAAGTGATATGGGTCATGAACAAACAATTTATTATCTCAGCCGAATGATGGTTGGAGCTGAACACAGGTATACTCCTGTAGAAAAAGAATGTTTGGCTTTGGTTTTTGCTGTCCAAAAGACACGACATTATGTGACAGGACAGACTATCCATGTTATCTCCAGAATAAATCCTATTCGGGTGCTGATGAGAAAACCAAGTATTCTTAACTCCAGGTTAGCTACCTGGGCGATGTTGCTCACTCCTTATGACATGGTCTATGTACCTCAAAAATCAGTGAAGGGTCAAGCATTAGCTGATTTCTTAGCAGCTCACCCTATACTTGAAACATCGAAGCTATATGAAGATATTCCAGATGAAGTTGTGGATTGCAACATGACTTTGAGAAATGATATTTGGGAGTTATACTTTGATGGAGCATCACGAGTTGGACCTAAAGGCAATATTGTCTCCGGAGTAGGAATCGTCTTAGTTTCTCCGGATAAAATGGTCATATACCGTGCTTATTCTCTCAATGAGCCATATTCTAATAATGTAGCAGAATATAATGCTCTGCTAATTGGTCTCCAAGTAGCAAAACAGTTGGACATCGAATTCCTAGAAGTTATGGAGATTCTCAACTGATTGTTAATCAGGTTAGAGGGACTTATGAAGTCAGAAATCCTGACCTCATCCCTTATCATCAAGTGGTAATCGAGTTGGTCCTATCATTCAGAGGATTCTTCATCGAATTCGTACCACGTTCTCAGAATGTGGAAGCTGATGCTCTTACTAGCCTAGCTGCAGACTTAGCTGTTCCAATTCGAAGACAAAACACAATCACATTGTTGGACCGAGACTTATTCTGTGTCAAGAATAATCTGTATATTGAACAAAGTTATATTACAGAGTCAAGTTCCCAGCAGAGAGATTGGAGAAGTCTGTTCATTGATTATGCAATTTATGGGATTTTACCTGAAGATCCAAAAGAAGCTGCATCAATCAGGAGGCGATTATTTCGATTTTATTATGATTCGTCTTTACATATGCTATATCGTCGTTCATATGATATACTTTTGCTGCGCTGTCTCTCAGAAAGTGAAGCTAAACAAACACTTCGCGAAGCTCATGATGGTGTTTGTGGTACTCATCAACCAGGTCCGAAATTACAAGACCGTATTCGAAGAATGGGATATTATTGGCCATCCATGATAGCGGATGCTGTAGATTATGCCAGACGATGTAAAGCATGTCAGATTCATGCTGATTTTATTCATCAACCGTCTGAATTCTTGCATCCTACAGCAGCTTCTTGGCCCTTCGAAGCTTGGGGCATGGACATTATTGGTCCGATTAATCCTCCTTCTGTCAAGGAACATCGGTTTATATTGGCTATAACCGATTACTTTTATAAGTGGGCAGAAGCAGTTCCCCTTGTTGAAGTGAAAACATCTAATGTGATTAGCTTCATCAAACACCATGTTATTTATCGCTTCGGATTCCTCGACGAATAATTCATGACAATGGACCACAATTTGCTAGTCAAGCATTTTATCGGTTTTGTGATAAGAATCGAATTCAAAATCTGGCTTCTACGGCTTATAATCCAGCTGCTAATGGTTTAGCCGAAGCTTTCAACAAGACGATCATCAAACTTCTCAAAAAGTTCGTCTCTTCTAATAAACGTGATTGGAATGAGAAACTTGGAGAGTGTTTATGGGCTTATCGAACGACAGTCCGAACTCCTACTGGTTTTACACCATTTTTACTGGTCTACGGATGTGAGGCTGTCCTTCCATTGGAAATTCAGATTTCATCTCTTCGAATAGCCATTGCTAATGAGCTAACTACAAAGAATAATGATCGCTTACGACTCCAAGAACTTGAAGGATTGGACGAGAAGCGTCTTCAAGCGCAACAACATATTGAGTTATATCAAGCCCGTACATCTCGAACTTTTAATCGTAAAGTTAAAGAGAGGGTATTCAAGGTCGGTGAATTGGTTTTAGCTGTTCGAAGACCGATGGTAATGATTCATAAGAGCAAAGGGAAATTCCAAGCAAAATGGGAAGGTCCTTATGTTATCGAGACAGTATTTTCCAATGGTGCCTATCGGTTATCTAAGCCCAATGGAGATTTACTCATGATGCCGATTAATGGCAAATTTCTTAAGAAATACTATGTATAAAAAGAAAACACAGAATGAAAATAAAATCTTTTTTATTTTTGTTCAGAACAAAGGATTAAGGAAGAGGACCACTGCCTTCCTTATTGAATACATAGTCAGCCAATGCATTGAAGACATCTTGGCCTGAGGCCACAAAAAACTTGCAGGCAACCATCCTCAGCGCCTCTTCTTCAGGAGTTTTTCCTGGCTCTGTTAAAAATACGAAAATGTCTTGTGGTGGCTTGGGCGTAGAAGAGCCTTCGCCTATTCCGGTTGGGCCCGACACAATTGGCTCAACGGGACGCGTTTCGATGACGTCCTTAACCTTCATGGTGACTTCGATATTTTGCAGAAAGTCCTTGGAAGACATTTCCGATAGAAGATTGGAAACAAGGATGAAACTTTACAAACAAAAAAGTTCTCACCTATTTATAGGAGAGATCTATTAATGAACCGGTCTTGGAAATTGAAATAACCTTTTTTATTCCCGAAAGGACCTATCCATTCATTATATCATATTCATCCATTTAATTATGGAATTGAATTGATCTGTCTTTTCCTAAAAGAAATGTTGGTTCATTCATTCTTTCATCGATATTAGCATGACATCTGTCTTCTTTCCCAGCTACCAATGTTTGGTTAAGCTGGTTACTTGTCTCTTCGGAAATTTTTTTTAATCTTACCAGTTGGTATAAAAAGTTGGATTTATTATTTATCACGTTCTTATGACCTCTGAATAAATATTAAATCTACTTCTTTTCCTATCTATCATGTCCATTTGGCCTCTGAATAGATATTAATCTAGTTTTCTTTGAGTTGTTACGATCTATCATGTCCATATTACCTCTGATAGTATTGTATACTCTAAACAGAAAACAATATTTCATTATCTATCATGTCTATATTACCTCTGGATAGATACAAATTATTGAGTATCGAAGACTTATCATGTCCATATTACCTCTGATAAGTATTTTTTTTATCTCATACCTATTGTTTAATTTCAAAATAAACGATAGGATCACAAAACAAATATTTTATTCATTTCTTGAATAAGATAAAATGTTACAAAAGCTCCTTCTTTGCCTTAGGCGGAGCAGATATATCTTTCAGCAATTTTTGGAGCTCTGCTAAACGTTTCTCACGAGAGCCCATTATATTTTCAGTAGCTATCTGTCTTCGGGCTTCTGGAGTGCTAATAGGAGAAAATTTAGCAAAAGTAGCTATCAGATTATCTCTGGCTTCATCGAGGCGCTTGATAGTAGATTCAGCTCCAAAAACTTGTTCCTCCAGAATTGAGCTCTGTGTCAAATATTGGTCACGAGCTGTTATTAATTGCTCCTTCTCAGTTTTCAAACGAGCTAGTTCGGCCTCCACTTCACGAATTTTATCATTTTGCTCCTGAATTTTCATATTCGAAGTGTCATAGGCTTCTCTATAATGCTCCAACTGAGGCTTTGCATCAGCTAAGAAAGCCTTCTCTTTAGCGACTTTATTGCTGTGTTCTTTGAGAGAGTTATTGAAAGTAGTCTTTCGAGCAGTGAATTCAGCTGATAAAGTATTGTACTCAGCTTGAATGAGACTTTCAGTGGTTTCACTTGTCAGCCTCAGATATTCTTTAATAGGCTGCTCAAGTTCTTCTATCACATTTTCTAATGCAGTTGCTCTCTCAACATCATTAAACATGGCGACATTCCTGATAGTGGAAACAATCGCGCCTTTCAAGCTGTCATAACTAAGGCCCCTATTCAGGACCATGTCAATCAAAACTGCCAAAGTCTTGTAAAAAGCTTCAGTGTGAATCTAAACTAAGAGATTCATTTCTGCATTAGAGCTCGGTGTTGCAGTAATCTCTACCAAGTCTCTTTTCCGAAGGCTAGGAGCAAATGAGGTTGTTTCGATAGCAGACTGAGATATAGACGATGTAGTCGTCGCTACCATAGCCAATCGATCCCTAGGAGCTTTTGGAGTCACGTCTTCAGTACTTGTTACTCCAGCCGTTTCTAGAGTTCTGGTGGCGGTAATTGTGGTAGATGGAATAACAGTCGGAGCAGCTAATTCAGATTCAGGCATTGTCTCCTCATGAACTTCTGCTGGATTAATAGTAATAACAGTTCCAGTTTCAGTTGACGATTTGACTACGCCTTCATCACCTTCTTGGACTTCTGGTTGTTCAGACTCTTGAAACACTTCAATCTCTTCATTGAGATCAGTTCTTTCTTCATCAGCTGTTTCTTGATCTGCAGTTGATTTTTCTGCAGTTTGTTCTTCTTCTCTATTGTCATTATGAGAAGATAATCCTGGTTGAACCTCGATTTCAAGCTCTTGTCGTAGCTCCTCTTCTGGTTGAATTTCCTCTACTCCATCTGAAGAAGAACTTTCTTCCTTAGACTCCGGGTTCTCCTCATAAATGTTTTCTTGAAGAGAAGGAGGAGCTATAGGTTTTGGTGCAATAATAACACCTGCAAGATGAACAAAACTAATTAAAATACAAAATCATAATATATAATCTTGTATAGATTTTGTATATATACCTGGAGTAGGTGTAGAACGTACTAAATATGCGTCATAATCTCCATTCCAATCTTCATCATCAAAATCAAGAGCTGGTTTATCTAGTGGAATAGATTGTGAAACGACACCTTCAACTACTTGTGCCTTTTGTGGTAAGGTTAAATGGAGTGAAGTACTAAGGCGTCCTGGTGATAAAATCCCTACAGCTTTGGTTGATGTGGCTTCTTGGGAGGCTGAAGATCCTTCTTCAAAATGGGTTGAAGAGGATGTGACATGTGGCGGCTCTTCGACAGAAATGTCATCCTCTGGAGTAGTGACTCTTGGTTTGGAAGGCATTTTGACGGTGACCTTTTTCTTCTTTTCGGAAGTCTTTACTTGAAGAGTAGTAGCAGTACTCTGCTTCCGGATGAACAATAACAATAGGTTCTGCCACCTCTTCTCCCATTTCTGTGGCAATAACTTCCAGATATGGATCTGGAACAGCAACATCGTCAGGGATATCTGTTGGAACCCTGCTGGTTCTTCAATATTGCCTTCCTTAGGCCATCTCAGGCTACCTTTCATATTATAGCCGTGGGCAAAGGAACGGATAGAAGCGTAAAAGTGAGCGTACGAGTGGAGAATACGTAGCTCTGTAGTGCTGGTGGCGGTTGAGACTCTAAATTTGGCTCCCGTACGGGCAGTACTGAAATATCTCCAACCCCTGGCAGCATCAAGCAGTTTTCCGTAATGACAGAAACTGGTACAGGGATTACCAACATGAAGTTGGTCATACCCAAATTGACGAGCGAACCTACTGGGTAGATATGGTTCGAACGTGCAATTATCTTCATTTCTGTACATCAGGTGAGAAGGCCTGATGCACTGAAGCCATTTGAAGACTGATGGTGGCAATACAATTCTTCCTTCGACTTCATCTTCAAACTGGACGCCGAAGCAATCTGCTGGTACTTGTGGTCGAGTGCAGAAGAAGTTCCAACCATAATAATAATTCAAAACTGCACGAGTATTTGCCACCGACATGGCAGTCCATGTAGCCTTGCTGAATTTTTGGAGGAGGACCTTCGCATCATCGCCTGGGCCTGGTGGCAACAGATTGCAGTTGTGGTGTAATAACCAGCCCATCAGATAAGTATAGGACATTTCTACCCTGGGGAATGTGTTCCGATGTGGAGCATTGTTGATTAACTCCTCACCGAAAGTCCTCAAACCTGCATTTACTCGACACACCATCGCCGATAGCAGGTTAATTCTGACTTTAAAAACCAAGCGTACTGCGGGCCATAGTACGCTACGGTGGATTCTGTCAACAGTACCAGTTCCTGGTACGATCCATCTTCTCAACCATAAAGAAAGGAAGCCTGCTAGCAAAGCTTTCCTAGAGATCTTTTGGCTGTCGTATCTAAGGAAACTCAAGGCTTCAGTTCCAGCAGGGAACTCTCCAGTCTTAGTGGACAGATATTTATTCGAAAATTTATAGACAGTTTTGTTGGCATGAATGGTTGAATCTGTATTGATAGCTGGAGCTTTATTTTCCTGGAATCTTTCTTTCTCATCCTTGGAGATTTTATCCTTGTGGAAGAAGAGATACGTTGTCCACTTATTAATGTATGCTAGATGAGATGTACTTTCATGCATGGTAGTACAAATCATGTAGTGACACATTAATTCTTCATACACCTCAATTAACTGAGGGTATGTCTCTCTGATTTCAGCAAGTTCCCGGTTGGAGGGAACGTATTCTTCATACGGAGCTTCTTCCATGGGCAGTTTTGAGATGAATTGCATCTCATGGAGTGCCAAACCCATTTTGCCTTTTGGGATCGCAAAAGTTCCAGTCGAACTTATGTATATCTCCGTCAGGGCCAAGAACAGGTTACTGTTCAATGGTATACCCTGACTAGTGGAAGCTACTGCTTCATACAGGCCAATATCTTTCAGCTCCGTCTCGAAGTTCTTCATCATCCAAATGCTGATCTGGATCCAGGTCTGGTTGAGAGGAGTCAACCATCCCGGTAGCCTGGGGTTTGTTTGGGGATATAATACTCCATCCCTAATAAACTTGTTGACAAACATCTGGGTCTGCACTGGTTGCATTAAACCCGAATCTTCACTTGGAGTAAATCCCGACATGAGGCCAGAGAAAGAAGTGACACCGCCATTGGGAACGCTAGCAAAATACCCCATATCATTGGTATGATCCCTCTTGAAAACGAATTCTACCCGGTCTTCCGTAACTGCTGGGAGTCAGATTCCACAGCATTTGTCGAGGGTGAGTGGCATGGAAGAATGCTGACAAAGGGTAATCTCTGTCCATATCAGGGAGATATATGGCTCTCTCTCCAAATTTGAACACCCAGGACTCCTTCTTGGGATGTGTCTGTGATTTACAGTCAATTGCATCCCCAAATAAGAAGGCTGGTTTTGCAAATTGTTGTTCATTCAGTGAAGTCAACAATTCTCCATTTATCATGGATAATAGCATCCTATCCCCCTGAGAAGCTATCAACTGTGCCCTCTCTATGGGGTAATCTGGGTTCGATTGAGAAAATGCTACGTGAGACAGATTCTCCAGATAATTCGAACCCACCATACCAACCGATGATCCGAAGACTTCTGCGAGAGGGTGAATTTGCAAGTCCACTGCCAAAAGAAAAAGAAAAATCAAGTTAGTGAAAATCTAATTTGATATCTTTTATGCAGATAAATTGGTCTAAGTTTTACATACAAAGGGTAAAAAAGTCTTTGTTTTTATACAAAGTCTTTTTTATTTTGTGAGATTTTACGCTGGCACATTAAATGTGGGCGTATTTCAAATTTTACGCTGGTACAGTAGATGTGAGCATATTTTTTACGCTAGCACATTAGATGTAGGCGTATTTCAAGTTTTACGCTGGCACATTAATTATGAGTGTATTTTAGCTTTTACGCTAGCATGTATGGACATGAGCGTAATTTAAGTTTTATGCTGACACGTATAGACGTGGGCATATTTCTTAATTTTACGCTGACACGTATAACGTGGGCGTATTTTGATTATCTTAATTTCTACGCTGACACGTATAACGTGGACGTGAAATGAAAGATTTGGGTCTTCTTCTCCGACGAATTTTTCGGCCATAGGGGAGTGCTTTACCCCTCATTGGAGGAGCCACAGCGGGGTTACTTTGCTGAGATGCGGCTGATGATCGGACATGAGTTTGCGCGCGGTCAACTGACGAAGAATCGACGGCAGGCTTCTTGCCTTTGCTGCCGACGGCGGACGATTTCTTAGGGGCCATTTGATCAAAGTAAGAGATTCGAAAGAGGAAAGAGAATAAGAGAAATTGAGAATACGGGAGATAAGTAAAGTGTTTTCTCTCTCCAAAAAGCCCTATTTATAGAGAAATTCAAATCGGTTCAAACTCCCTGATTTTTTGCCGACTGTTGGATATCCCAACTTTTACGCGGATGACCGTTGCGTATCCCAACTTTTACGTTGAATGGTCAAATCCCAAATTTTACGCTTCTGTTCAAAGTATTTTATATTTTGAAAAATATTTGAAAACTTTGAAGGGGGTCTTGTAGGGGTCTTGTGTTCTTTTTACGCCAGGCTAGTCTGTACTTTAGCCATCCTCTACGCTGGCTACTTTACGCTGGGAAGCTGTCAGATCATGCATTTAATACAAGTGATAATGACTCTGACATAATGATTTGCTGACAACATGCAACACAGAAGCCGAGAAGATCGAATTTTTACCAAGCTCGATACTTGTCGTATGGTGTGCAAAAAAGGCTACTTTACGCTCAATAATTACTTCTTTTTACGCACGATAGTTATGTGAGCTTTTACGCTCAAGGCTATTGTGGGCGTAAAGTATATTTGGGCTAAGTTTTACGCTCAAGGCTATTTTAGCCACTTTACGCTGAAAAGTTTTAATTGTGTTGTTTTTACGCCAGTTGCTACTTTACGCTCGGAGCATATTTTAGGAACGTTTTTACGCCCGATCCTTCCTGAATACTTTGGAACGTGGTTTATCCACGTGGCGTTCATGCCACATTTATTGAGGAACGTGTATACGTGCTCCCTATTTTTGTTGGAATAATGGGACGCGTGTCAACATATTCAGAGGGTGACTTCCATCGTGGGTGACAGTTACCAGCGTACAAAACCCAATTTTGTTGCTTTTTACGCAGAATGGGTTAAGTCTATAAATAGACTTAATTTTTTTATAACAAGGCATCAGGAGCAGAGAGACAGAAGAGAATACAGAAATCAGAGCCCAGAGACTTTGATTTTCGAGAGCATTCTTCTTCAACTTTTCTTCCAGAACAGAGTGAAGCAAAGCAGGAAAGCATTCGACCTCGCCAACGGTGCCCAAGTACGTCGATACCTTTCTGGTGACTTAGTTCTTCGGGCTGTTCATCTTCTAGCAGTGATCTTCATCATCATTGTATGGTCCAAGGAACAAAGTGATCGCCTTCAGATCAGACTTCCATAGCAATACTTTCCAGAACAATTTGTACTTCTTGTACTTTTTCTCATTTTATTTTCAAAAGCCAATTTTCAGGCATTTTGTTAAGTGAAACAATGTTATGAAATCTAGTTCAAACTCAGTCATACTAAGTCACACCAAGCCAAACTAAGTCACACTAGGTCAATCTAAGTCAATCTAAGTCAAACAAGGTTAAACTAAGTCAATCTATATTATACAAAGTCAATCTAAGTCATACTAGGCCTAACAAAGTCAAACTAGGTCATACTAGGTCAATCTAAGTCAAAGGTTGACTTACAGTTGACTTTTGGTCAATCGGTCAACTCTGGTCAACCCTGGTCAACTCATAGTCTACTCTAGGTCAAACTAGGTCAATGGTTGACTCACAGTTGACTTTTGGTCAACTAGTCAACTCTGGTCAAATTTTGGTCAATTTTAGGCTAAAGTTGACTTTTGGTTGACTTTTAGTCAAAATGGTCAATCATGGTCAAACGGGGTCAGCCCTAAGTCATTTATGCTATTCCTAACCATTACCAACCAAGCTATCCTAATTCTAACCATATCTTAAACATATTATCTCATATCTTAGTTCTAAGGTATTACCTTAACTCTATCCTATTACCTTACTAAGGTAAAATTATTACCTTAGTCTCTAACCGATACCCTTGCCTACTTTACCCTCACTCTACGTATCCCTCAATACCCTACCAAGGTATTCTAACACTTACCCTAGTATCTCGATACCATACCATGTTATCTTGATACCTTACTTGCTAAAAAGGTAAATATCCATTACCTTGAAGGTAAAGGTAAATCCTAAGATACCATTATTGGTATTCCTAAGATACCACACTAACATATAGCTAACTAGTATCATATCTCTAATACTAACTTGGTATCCTAAAACCAAGACTCTAACACCATACACTAACTATATAGGATACTCACATCTATTACCTACTAATCATTATCTAAACTCATAACATATCCTAGCTTATTAACATACCATCTAACTTCAAGATACCAACATCTATCTATTAACTTATCTAACCCACTATATATATACATATATATACACCACTACTTAACCCTCTAAACACTCACCAATAACACACACACACACATATGGGAAGGGAGATTTGTGTTAGCCCAATGATTATATCATGTTTTTGAATATGGCTAATCAATTAAGTTTACCATAATGACGTCACTAATATTCATGTAATCACTATCATGTTGCTACTTAGCATTGTCCCAAATGTTCTATATCATATTGCTATGCTTGTATCATATTATTTTGTTTGTCTAACATGTTCTTAGACATGCAGTAAGCATGATCAAGCTTTGTCAAACCAGGACATATGCAATGGGCCAAAGACGGCGTCATACAAGAATATTTCTCTGAACCGCCTAACGACCTATCCGGGGCTTCGCATCGGGGGTTCCGCTGCCCGGTCAGCGGACAGGGGTCGAGGGGGCAGCGCCCCCCATGGGGGTTCGGGGGCGAAGCCCCCGAAAGTTATTCAGATTTTCAGATCTATTTATCTTTAGACGATTGCCGTCAAAGAAAAAAGGCGTCTTCAAGTCTGCTCAAATATTTGAAGAAAGACGTCATCAAAGGGCTCTTGGTTTTCCTATTTTATCAATATATTTTTCATATTTATTGAGTCTAGGAATACGATGTACACTGCATCGTACTAAAAAATAGGCTACCCAAGAAACGTTTTCAAAATACCCTTTCTTTTTGAAAACAAGCCCACTTACAAAAGCCCAAACTGCTTCCTAACTGTTTGACTTTTCAAAAAGTCCAAAAACTAATTTGCAAAACCCTAACAGAACCCTAGCAGAACTCGGCCCGAATTCGGCTAGAGTTCGGTTAGTGAACATTGCTTTTTGAAATTGGTCTTCCTGCAGTTACGGATCCCAACGAGATTTTCTCATAGAGTTCTGTCCGAATTCTGTCAGAATTCTGCCTTTGGAAAAACTATAAATAGAGAAGGATTTCGATCATTTTAATTCACTCATACACCAATTCACTTTCATATCTCTTCTCTATAAGCCTACTACTTCTTCCAAAGTATTCTGAGCTATTCATTTTCAAATCCCAAGCCAGTTACAATCCTCTAGTCAATTTGCCAGTGCGGTACGGCCTAGAAATTTCAGAGTGATTGTAATCAGAGGCTTGATTGAAGAAAGACTCTTCATAATTGAAGTTGGTCGAGTACTTCGGATCAAAGCTCGCGTTGTAGAAGTTGCAAGAACTTCGGATGAAAACTTGTGGTGATTTTCCATAGTGGATTCAACTGGAAGCTAGAGTTCTTCCGACTGGACTAGTCCTCACAAGAGGAAAACCAGTATACATCCTTGTGTTTGCGTTTGCTCTCTACTCTCTACTTTTCATTTACATATCTGTGATATATATATTATGTGAACCTGCTGCTAACATTTTTTAATTAGTTAATTTCCGCTACCTACTCTATTCACCCCCCTCTAGAGTATTGTGCTTTACAACTCGTTCCTACAATCGGTCCTACAATTGGTATCAGAGCGGGTGCTTGGTATATAGATATTGCTGCTCATACCAATTACTCCTATAATTGGTATCAGAGCGGGTTCTCTTTATATAGCAAGGACTCTATTATTTGGCTTAAACATCCTTGGAGCAGATCCTCATTATCAGAGCGGGTTATACAGGTAAAACGAGGGTAACATTGCTATTATATTCTTATTTATTACAGTTGTTATATTGATCACAATATCACATATGACTGGTATGTACCTCACAACTGAAGAGCAATCCACAAATAGACTTCCACTATTTGATGGAACAAACTATAGTTATTGGAAGACACGGATGAGCTTCTACCTGAAGTCTCTAGATTTTAACTTATGGTCAATTGCTGTCACTGGCTACAAGAAGCCTACTATCACTTCTATTCTCACATCCTCTATAATCAATAAGCCTTATTATAGTTACACTGAGGAAGAGAAGAAGTTAGTTAGCCTTGATGCAAAAGCTATGCATATCTTTTACTGTGCTGTAGACATAAATGTATTTAATCTTATTAATACTTGCACAACATCTCATAAAATTTGAAAAGTTCTTGAAGCTACTTATGAGTGCAGGTATGAAAGCAAAGCTAGCAACTCTAGAGAGAAGGATAGTCTTCATAATGATGCAAATATGTGCATGATGGATTTGAGATTTAAGGTACAACATAATCCATTATACGAAGAAGAGCTTGTACGTGACAATTGCAAGAAGATAGGACACATCCAAGAAGATTGTACTACTGCTAGAAAGGAGAGTCACTACGAACGATCAAAGAAGGAAGATCATCATCTCACAAGTACACTAGCACGATCATATGGTGTTAAAGTGAAGCAAGAGATTCTGAAGAAGAAGAAGAAGAAGAAGAAGAAGAAGAGACCTCATCAAGCTACAAATTTATGCTCAATGGCATTATCTAACGAGGTACAAAATAATTCCCTTCTTGAAGAGAATGAATTTTCTTATGATGAGTTATCTGATGCTTTCAGTGATCTATTAGAAGAACACAAGAAAGTATTAGATAAGTATAAGCAAGCTAGAAATGATATTCTATCTTATAAGCGGGAGAATAAAAAGCTTACTTGCTTATTGAATGATGCTATAAATAGTTCTACTTCTGATAATTCTACTGAGATTTTCTTTAGATTTCATGAGGCACTTGATTGCATTGAGAATAGCAATAAAGAAAATGCTAAACTTAAGGAGCAATTAGAATCAGAAAATAAGAAGTATTCTATTGCTTCATGTAGAATTGATGTTCTTAATGCTAAATATGATGAGATCTGTGCTAACTCTAAAAATTTAGAGATTAGATTGGAAAAGCAGATAGTACAACCTACGACTCAGTCTAACACAAGACACTTAGCACATCACAAAGTCACACACATCAAATATTTTACAAAGGAAGCAAGCAAAGCTAAAGCTTCACACAACCATGTTTTCTATTACAAGTATCCACGCACATCATATCACACTACTGCACGTTCTCATACTGCTGCACATAGTACTAATGTTAATTCTTTCTGTCATTATTGTGGTATGAATGGACATGTTTCTAATCATTATCAGATTAGAAAACTAGTTGATATGTACTTGTGCAAATGGGTTCCCAAAGCTAACAAATGTGGATCCAAGTATTGGATACCAAAGTCTTCACCTAATATTGCAGGTGAAGCTTCTAATATCAAATAGAACCATGGAACATGTTGGTGATTGCAAAGCTACAAAGGTCATCTTCCATTCAATTGCACCAACAGAAGTGTGGTCACTAGAACCACTTCGGTAACATGCTTTCTAAATAGTTCTTAATATCTAGCATGTTCTTACTGATGTCTTGCTATTAGCTTTCATTGATATCTTTTAAATTGTTTATTGTTTGAATCAATGTGAGATATAATCCTAGCATGACTAATCGTCTAACTCAAATGTTTAGTTCACACTAAATAGTCTTTTACTCACTTTTCACTAGTGTGACACATTTATCTATGTATGCTCTTTATTTTAGTTTTATCCTTGAAGCATGCATACCACTCTAGTCCATAGAAGCTTTTGTTCTTGGTTTATGCTTTTGACTCTTCGCCTTTAATATTTTTTTAATGGTCACTTCTTACGGATTTGTCTTTAACATGTCGTATTTACTTTGATCAGTATTTTGTGAGTATGTATGTTTAGCACAAGTCTCCTGTTTACTTGAAAAGTATATACATATATTTTTATGTTAACCTTGTGCTTGCATAATATACTTAACTATTGATTCGCATATTTTATTTTGATTAACTTCTTATGAATCAATTACATCATTGTCTGATAAAGTTTATTTATGCTTGTTTTTGATCTTGTAATATTTTTTTATGCTTATTAAGGATACATGAATAATTCATTGTCATTTATATATTGTTCATGTTTCTTATATTTTTGTATAAATATCTTTATGGGGATATATGAGTTAAGTTCAAGTTCTATATTGTTTTAAAAAGTAGTTTTTAAACTTGTGCTTATCTCATACTTAAGCTATTTTTTTAAAACAAATTTATGTTCTTTTTCTTATTAGCTTCTTCCTTAAAGCCTCTTTTTCTTGGCTTTTTGGTTGACATTTTGGATACATGATATTTTTAATATCTTGATCTCGATAAACCATTCCTTGGGTATATACTTTTAGGGATTCTGCATTTCGATGATGTTCGATGATACTGCATATATTTCTTTGAATCTAAGTTCTTAAGAGTAGAAGCCATTTTGGGAACAAGCCGAAAGGGTCCTTCTGTCATACATGTGTAAATAGCATGAAGCGACACGGTGTACTAGTCTTCGGACTACCGCTAGCTGGAAACCGGTCCCTACAGCTAATCCGAAGTGATCAATACTTTATAGACTTAAGATTTATTAAGGTCTAAATGCAACTATCGTCTAGTTCTGGATCCAAGGTACTGAACCCAGTCCCCTAGGTTCCAATATACATCAACGTATCTAGGTCCTATATTTGATTTACAAATATTTTATATTTTATTGTTACCTAATAATTTTGTAGCACATATGGATAAATGTAATTCATACATCTTATATCGTATGCTACATTGTTCTAAGATTTTTTAAGTCCATAGAATATAATTTTATTTCATATTGCACTAATTCTTCTTAAATCCTCGGTTATTAAAGAAGAGATTTATTTTGGGTACAAGCCTACAAAGGGTCTGTCTGTCACCACGACTACGGTCGAAGCGAAGCGGTACTTAAGTGTTCCCCGGTGAACCTCCATTAGCTGGGACAGTACCCCTACAGCTAACCCAAGATTGATCAACGCTATATAAACTAAAGATTTATTGAGATCTAGTTGCAATTGTTATCTGATGGATTTGAATTTTAGATATGATAGATAATATTATTTAATGATTTAATTTTACAAAAGGTAACATATATTGATCTTCATAGGATAATGTCTGTCATCTTTTGATATGTTCATTTTTCTGTCACACTATTCGATATTCAGACTTGATGATCTTGTGACTACTCATTGAATATTATGGTCTTGTGATTTTGTCTTTAACTTGTGTAATATTCAATAATTTTGAGCTTTATATTATTATCTTCTTATTCAAGTTATTGTCTACAACAGTAACTCTTTACAGGGGAGAAGTCATACAAATTGAATCTCTCTCTCAAAGCGTTTCTTTTCTTTAACCTCACGGTTGTCAGGTGGACACCGTGCTAAGGCTTTAAAAGGGAAGAAATGAACTTTGATAAGAAGACCTAATATTTTTTGAATTAGTTTTCTACTTCTGAAAATATGTCTCTGAAATTCTTAAATTTTATCTATACTTTTTTGGGATATAGCCATGTAAAGGTGGAGCAGTTAATTGTTTCAAGTCAATTATCCCCTTGACATGCCATATATCTAGAATACACTTTTCTTTGGACATTTATCTAGTTATGTTTATTTGTTCAAATGGATTTATTTATGATTTATGGATTCTTTTAATGAAATTGTTTTCGTGATTCGAATCGACAGCTTTCAGTCTAAGGACTAAGTGGACGCATTCGAACATTTTAAGACAGTTTTTCGTAATAAATTTCACATTTTTGAAAAGTTTTTTGATTTTTTTTTGATTTATTGAATCTGTCTGGTACTCAAATGTTATTATTAAAGACAGTTTTCAAAATCTTTTAATGTCTTAAAATATTTCTTTTATATATATATATATATATATATATATATATATATATATATATATATATATATATATATATATATATTTTTTTTTTTTGATATATATATATATATATATATATATATATATATATATATATATATATATATATATATATTGGAGATATATATTATTTGTTCATCCTTAAGCATTAATTTATTGGATATTTCTTTTTCTTGCCTAAAGATGATATTTGTTTTGAGTTTGAAACTTTATATGCATTTGATCAAAGGAACAAAAGATCCATATCTTGGATATCCCTTAGATCTTGTGATTATTTATTTTATCTATTTTATGCATATAAATTATTTTTCGAACTAGATACTCATATTTTAAGGGGGAGCAAATTAATTGTTTCAATTATTTTATGCCCTTAATATGTGATATACCTAGTTCACCATGGAGTTATATTGTCTTAGTTAAATATCTTGTTGAGTTGTTCATGATATTTGAATTTGTATTGGTTTTATGAGAGAATATATGATTTTTTTTTAATTCTCTCACTTTTGAGTTTCTAAAGTTATCCTGCCAAAATTAATTTAATTTATTGATAATTCTTTTGAGTTTAAACTGATTTGGCATTTATTATTACGATTTTATCTCAAAGTTCATGATTATCTATATTTAGACTGATTATACTTTACGGGGGAGCATTCAAGTCGACTGAATTTCTCCTTCTCAAGTATTTTATCTCATTACCTTCATGTTTATCTAATGGATATTCATATATCATGCTAAGGTAATTGAATCCAAATGTATGAACTTTGGTATAAATTTTGCATAGATTCTAGTATACTTATTTTGACCTCTTTTTCGATGATTATACTCTTATGGAATTGATTTACTAATTTGTATGGGCAAATTATGAATCATATTTTTGTGTGATCATTGTTAAAAGTCTCATTATATTTTTGATTCTTTTATATATACTAGATCTGCGAATTTCTATTCCTTATGATTTCTTTATGACCAATGATTAATTCCTACTATATTGATATATTTTTTTGGTCTATTTCAAACACAATATGATGAACAAAATATGTTTTGAATATCATTTTGGTTTTCTAGTTGGTAAACTATGTATTGATTGATTTCAATATTTTTAAGTTCAACCAACTATGTTGTGTTTTGATAAGTTTTTTTTTATTCTTTAGTTATGTTTTTTTCTTCTAAACTTGTCGTTACACTGTTCTCCTAATCCTTGAACATGATTATTCATTTTAGCTCTAATTACGGGGGAGCTTATTTTTAATCATGTCAAAGGGGAAGAAATAAGTTTAAGTTAGCACACAATATTTTAGTACTATATGTTTATTAGTGATACATGCATCTATTGTATATATATTAAACTTAAAGGATTTGTCATAATAAAAAAGGGAGAGATTGTTAGCCCAATGATTATATCATGTTTTTGAATATGGCTAATCAATTAAGTTTACCATAATGACGTCACTAATATTCATGTAATCACTATCATGTTGCTACTTAGCATTGTCCCAAATGTTCTATATCATATTGCTATGCTTGTATCATATTGTTTTGTTTGTCTAACATGTTCTTAGACATGCAGTAAGCATGATCAAGCTTTGTCAAACCAGAACATATGCAATGGGCCAAAGACGGCGTCATACAAGAAGATTTCTCTGAACCGTCTAACGACCTATCCGGGGCCTCTCATCAGGGGTTCCGCTGCCCGGTCAGCGGACAGGGGTCGAGGGGGCAGCGCCCCCCGTGGGGGTTCGGGGGAGAAGCCCCCGAAAGGTATTCAGATTTTCAGATCTGTTTATCTTTAGACGATTGCCGTCAAAGGAAAAAGGCGTCTTCAAGTCTGCTCAAATATTTGAAGAAAGGCGTCATCAAAGGGCTCTTGGTTTTCCTATTTTATCAATATATTTTTCATATTTATTGAGTCTAGGAATACGATGTACACTGCATCGTACTGGCAAATAGGCCACCCAAGAAACATTTTCAAAATACCCTTTCTTTTTGAAAACAAGCCCACTTACAAAAGCCCAAACTACTTCCTATCTGTTTAACTTTTCAAAAAGCTCAAAAACTAATTTGCAAAACCCTAACAGAACCCTAGCAGAACTCGGCCCGAATTCGGCTAGAGTTCGGCCAGAGATCTGTTAGTGAACGTTGCTTTTTGAACTTGGTCTTCCTGCAGTTACAGATCCCAACGAGACTTTCTCATAGAGTTCTGCCCGAATTCTGTCAGAATTATGCCTTTGGAAAAACTATAAATAGAGAAGGATTTCGATCATTTCAATTCACTCATATACCAATTCACTTTCATATCTCTTCTCTATAAGCCTACTACTTCTTCCAAAGTATTCTGAGCTATTCATTTTCAAATCCCAAGCCAGTTACAATCCTCTAGTCAATTTGCCAGTGCGGTACGGTCTAGAAGTTTCAGAGTGATTGTAATCAGAGGCTTGATTGAAGAAAGACTCTTCACAATTGAAGTTGGTCGAGTACTTCGGATCAAAGCTCGCGTTGTAGAAGTTGCAAGAACTTCGGATGAAAACTTGTGGTGAATTTCCATAGTGGATTCAACTGGAAGCTAGAGTTCTTCCGACTGGACTAGTCCTCACAAGAGGGAAACCTTCTCTACTGCTGCTACTGCTGCTATTTGGGGCAGCAGTGCTGTCCACTGCAGCTGCTGCTGCTGCCCTCCACTTGGGGCTGCTGCTGCCCCCTTTCTCCCCTCTCAAATCCCCTCTCTACCCACATCACCAACCCCTCTAAACACACTATCAAACCCTCTCCAAAACCACTCATACACTCTCTATAAAATCACTCCAAGAACACACTCAAACACTCTATCATTCCACTCTAAAACCACTTCTCACAACTCAAGGTGCATTGTGGGCCGGGTAGCCCGAAGCCCGGTCCGGCCCTCACGGAAGCCCGACCACTGGCAGCCCGGCCCGGCCCGGTGCCCAGCCCGGCCAGGTGCCCGGCCCGGCCTGGTGCCAGGCCCGGCACGGCCCGGCCCCCCACCCCACACGGTTCGGGTCGGGCCTCCCCCGCCCAGCCCGAGACCGGCCCGGCCTGGCCCGGTGATTTTTTTAAATCGGCCCGCTGGCCCGGCCCGAAAACCGGCCGGTTCAACTTTCTTTTTTAAAATCTGAACGTTAGGGGTGTCTTTTACCAAAATGCCCCCAAATGTATCCGTTATATATACGTTGGGAGGGACATTTTGGTCATTTTTGGACCAAAATGACCAAAATAACCCTAAAAAATTTCTATAAATAGACAAAAAATCTTATTTCTCAAACACAACTCATTCCAAACATTTCTCTACAATTCTCTACTTCTAAGTAATCTAAGAAAATTTCTTCAAGCCTCCCCGGTGCTCTACGGCTTCCCGATCTCCCTCTCAACCACATTCCGGCGCTCTACGGCTTCCCGATCTCCCTCCCAATCCCTTCCTTTCTTCTAACAAAGTTTTAATTTATTTTATTTTCTAAATTTGTACTTTTTTTATAAATGGCTGGTGAAGGTTCAAACCCACCTAATCTTGCTGGACAGACTTACGAAATTTTTAATTCTTTTTTTGAGGGAACTCAAAATCCACCTGAGCAAATAGCAACCAATCCGGAGGGGTGCCTTCCATCTCCTCCGAAAGTCGCTAGTTCTACACAACTTCCTGAAAAGAGAAAAAAGTTTAAGTATTGAAATTTTTTACTTTGATTTATGAAACTCATCCTGATGGTTCGCTTGTTTTAGATGCCAAGGGTGAACCAATACCGTACAAGGCGCAATGCAAGAAATGTTTGAACCAGTACGCATGGAAGAAGGGCGGTGGCACCGGGACCATATCCAGACACTACGACACTTGCTACGGGAAGGACACACTTCAAACGTTCCAAACCCAAATAAGCTTTGCAGGTGCCACCGGTTCTTCAATGGGTAACTTTACTTACTCAGATGCGCATCATAAAATGGAATTACAATTTTAAATTATAACTTACAAAATATGTACATTTAAATTTTTTACAATTTTTTACAATTTTTTTTACAAATTTTTTACAAATTTTTTACAAATTTACAAATTTACAAATTTCAAAATTTTAACTTATACTTTTTAATTTTTAACTTATACTTTCAAAATTTAAATTTTAAATTATAACTTACAAAATTTTAAATTTTAAACTTATACTTTTAAATTTTAAACTTATACTTTCAAAATTACAATTTTAAATTTTAACTTACAAAATTTCAAAATTTTAACTTATACTTTCAAAATTTTATATTTCAAAAACTAATTTTTACTTTTAAATTAAAAAATATATTTTCTAACTCCGCCTATGCCAAGCAAGCATTGTCGATCCCAAGCCCGGATAAAGGAAGAGGGAGAAATATTTTTTCTTTTTCAACTCTTACAAACGTTTCTTTTAAAATTACATTACAAACATTTTTCAAAATAATTTAACCAAAAAAAACATAAACAAAAACAATAGAAATAAAAAAAAATGAACTGGCCCACACTAAACAGGAGCCCGGCCCGGCCCGTGGACCGCTCCGGCCCGGCCCGACCACCCTCTGGTCCGGTTCACTGGGCCGGGCTGGGCCCATCCATATCAAACCGGGCCGGGCCAGGCCCGGCCCGCTTGGTTGCTCGGTCCGGTTTGGGCCCGGCCCGAGCCCGGTCTGAACCGCCGGTTTTCGGACTGCGGGCCGGGCCGGCCCGGCCCGGCCCACGAACACCTTGAGTCACAACACTCAAAACCCACTATAACACACCACAACTCACTCAACCTCCACCAAGACACAACCAATGAACTCCATTACTCCCACACACATAACAACCACCACCACACATACATATATATATACTAATACCACCACTACCACCACACACACTACCAGCACCACCACTACTACCACACACTAACACACTCCTCATATAAATATACACACATACACATACACATATACATATATATATACTCCTAAACGATCCAAAATCTTATTCGAATATCCAATGCTTGCAATTCTACCCTCTAGGGCCTAGACACGTGCCCCACACAAGTGATCTAACTCGCGCACGCGAGCGAAAACGAGAAACGAGGCCCGAATGGCCAAATGGCCATTCTGGCGACCCCGGGGTGTCCGATTCGCGATACCGCGTGATACGGACACCAAACCTATCCAGATTCGACCTAAACTCTACTGAAGAGTTCTAAATAATTCTTAGAACCTATTCTAAGTACTAACTTGCCGATTCTAGTGTCGGTGCAAAAAGTCACCCGTGTGTTGGAACCCGAAAACCCCGAAAAAGCATATTTTTATGATTTCTCGCAAAACGATCCCACGTATCCAAATATGGACACGTACCTAGCCTTATATCACCCAATCTAACCTAATTTGGTCTAATTAGGCTAGGGCAACACCCAAACAGGTTAATTTTGGGTTTTCCCTAAAATTGGCATTAAACCTAGGTCAAAAGTCCCAAATTGAGTCCAATGGATTCCAAACCACTTCTAACGGGTTATCCTACACCTCGGGCATCCTCTAATATACAAATGACACTAATTATGAGCAATTACAAGAGTTAGAGTTAGGGTTTATCTTTTGGGAGTTGGAATCCCAAGAAAAAGCCCCAAAATTAGTTCTTTTTGGGTCAAGAGCCAAATCTATGCTTCCAACCCCTCCATGCTAGGTTCTACCTAGATAAAATCTACACATGAGAGATGAACAAGGGTTAGCACCAAGATTAGAGAGAGATCTAGAGAAATGGAAGAGATTTAACTTACTTTGGGCTTGAAATCAAAGGGTTTTGGCTTGGTTTGGGAAGAAACTCTCAAAGGAGAAGAAAAAGAGCAAGATGTGAAGAAAATGAAGTGGAGTGGGGGTCTCCTTGCTTCCGGCCAGATTTATGGGGTTTGGGGGCATTTGGCAAATGTCCAAAATGTCCTCCAAGGTCCCTTTGAGTCAATTTTGTCTTATGTAGAAGTTTGGGGCTAAAAGGGTCAAGTTTGAATAACCAAATGGACCAATTAAGTCATGTGGGATTTGTTTAAATGTACTATACTAATTAGTGGGATTTATGGGCCATGTCTAGCTAAACTCTGGGTCCCAACTAGAGTCTAAGCTATCCGAGTCACTAACACAGGTCGAAATGAGCCAAAACTCAAACCCGATCAAACTAAACCCGAAAATACAATATTAAGATATAAAAATTCCCAAATATTAAAATATGAAAAATAACCAAAATCATAATACATTAATTTAAATATTATTAAAATAATATAAAATTTACCAATTAATCAAAATCCTAAATAATTTAAAAGTCACAAAATGACCAAAATATCCTTAGACTAAAAAGTGGTAATTAGCTAATATAGTCACATGGGTTAGGCCTCCATGGTCATGGTTAGTCTCTAGGCTAAGCAGCTCTAAGGTTACACTAGCCAAAGTGCAAAATCACAAAACACTAATTTAATTAAATTAAAATAATCAAAATTACCAATAAATCAATAACATGATTTAAACCTATTATTAAATAATCAATTTTACAAAAGTTCAAAATTATCCTCATTTTTGAAAACAGGCATTTACAATCCTACCCCCTTGGAAAAATTTTGTCCTCGAAATTCAAATTGGTTGCACTCTTCTCTAGGTCAAGCCCCCAACAAACAAAGTCTACTAAATTTTATCCAAAGTTATACAACATGCAATTCTAGGAAATAGGAACAAACATGCATGATTTTAGTCTCTACATTATCATGTTATTGCAGTCTTTGTCATGATCCGTACCCCCTTTTTCGGATACGAGACGTGTCCAAGCCAGCCTACGCCGCAGAGTCGGCGGTAGAACGCTGTCACGGCCAAGATGCTCAAGATCACAAAAAAAACATTTATTGCTCATTCATATTTCTAAATTTATTACAACATTATATTTAAAGAAAATACAAAGTTTTAATTAATGAAAATGATACAACTGCTATCTATTTTTGGGTTTCTGTCTGCAAGTACACCCATATCTTCCAATGCTAAGAGAAACCACAGCTAACATGAAAATGTTGGTTTTCGGTCAGGAATAGAATAAGTACACAAACCGACGGAAATACGAAAACACAATAGAATTAACAAGACATAAAAATAACATATGAGAGATGAAAATTAGAAAGTAACTGACATGGCAAGTGGTGAAGAAGACAAGGAAAACAAATAAAATACAACTATCTGTGTTTTAAAATATCATGTTCGACTTGTGAACGGCTAAGGGGTAAATACGGCACCCTGCACGTGTCGTGTGCAGCTGCTATCAGTCAAGATTAGACATGTTGGGATGGATAAGGGATAGTTCATATGTCTACTAAGATATTTCCCCTTCCAGCTAGTACTCATGGAATCAGGTCGCAAGCATGGTAATCATGAAAATGATAATCAAGAATGTATAATAAATCCATGATACTAATCTCCATGTGACGAACGTGTCAACAAGCAGCAAGACATATGTATAAATATGAAATGAAAAGACTACTATGAATCGAAAGCAATCAGAAAGTGTACTTGCCTGAGGTCCTTTGCTGGTGAAACCGATAATACAACCACATCAGATGAGTCACTAAAGTCAACACATGCAAAAAGTCTCCGGATGCTGAAATAGACATTACCAACATTCTCAGAATAGTCAAATTAGCTATAATTACCTGTCCTTAAGTCCAATTCTGGACACAGGGACAAAACGGTAATTTTGGGTCAAAACGGTATCAACTGTTGGATTCGCTTTGCACCGAAAAGCGTGCCAGAGTCAACGGTCTCTAAAGTCGTCAAACTATATGTCTACAAATTTGTTTTTATGATACGAACCCAACCGTATGTCCAAAGTTGGATTCCGGCAGGCCGTGCACAAAATCGTCCGTTGAGTCGGATCGTAGGGCCCACAAAACGGCTATCCGATCAACTATCTCAGAATCGGATCAAACTTGGCATACAGGACCAGAAAAATAATACGGTCCTGCTGGCATAAGTCTCGTCTCGATTTGATGAACGTGCACAAATTAATTAGAAAATTTTCACAGAGGTCGATACAGTGAATTTTGATACGCATCAAATTCGTCGCACACACACAACCAATTTGAATTTCGTCAAAGCCCACACGTCCGCGAAGCCGATACGCACCTTTCGATGCTTTCAGTTCGCGACCACGCCGCCCGGATTGGCAGGACGCACGTCGTATCGAACAACTTTTCTATTTTCTATAGTTTTGAAAAACAGGTTTTTCTCGATCTTCAAAGAGGTTTATCTTGATACATAATTGATGAAATCAAATTCCTCAAACAGCATTTTGATGCCCTATTAGTTGTCTTCAAATAGGTTTAACTAGATTTTGAAGAATCGATCTATATTGGAAGATATATGCCTTCCAAGTTGAGTGTCTGGACTGTACTAGTGTTCTGTTTTTTGTACGGTTACTTGCCAGTTTTGATGTCGACTTCTCAAGAAATCTAGGCCTATGAAATAAACTAATTGAAGAGGCTTACAGTCCTATATGTTGTGTACGCACCCGATGTGATGGCTCGAAGAACGACCGATCGTGTGCGAATAATACTCGCTGTAAAATCATCCCGCTGCTGCTGTCGCTTCTGAACAATCCAGGCCACACGCGCGCGTTCCTGGCCAACTCTGGTTGCGCACGGCGGTGGCAGTAGCGGCGAGTGGCCACCCAGGTGACGGGGGATGGGGCGCGTGTGGGTGTGGGTAGAGCTAGGGTTTTGATGTGCTCGCGTTCTCTCTCGATATATACGTGCGAGAAGGAGATCGGGTTTCTGCTCTGTGGGGAATTGAACTCTCGGCTGGGCTTGGGGATGCCCGGGCTCGGGCTGAGTTGCTGAGTTGCTGGCCTGGGCTTGGGTTGTTTTGTCTTGGTTTTATTTCTTTTTTTCTTTTTCTTTTTCTTTTTCTATTTCTATTTATTATTTAATACATACATACATATTTTTTTTAATACATACATATATATATATATATATATATATATATATATATATATATATATATATATATATATATATATATTATATATATATTTTATATATTTTATATATATATATAAAATATATATATATATATATATATATATATATATATATATATATATATATATATATTTTATAAAATATATATTTTATATATATATATATATATATATATATATATATATATATATATATATATATAATATATATACATATATATATATATATATATATATATATATATATATATATATATATATGAAAATATATATATATATATTATATATATATATATAGTATATATATATATATATATATATATATATATATATATATATATATATATATATATATATATATATATACATATATGTATACATACTACTATATACGTTCATATATACACATACGCACATATATAATATTTTTTATATAAATCTATATATATTTACTTAATGTGTGTAAAATATATAAATATATATATATATAAAATATATATATATATATATATATATATTATATATATATATATATATATATATATATATATATATATATATATATATATATATATATATATATATATATATATATATATATATAAATATATATATATATATATATATATATATATATATATATATATATATATATATATATATATATATATATATATATAACTAAATATATATTGACCCATATATATACATATGTACACACATACATTTGTACAAACAAAATGTTTACATAAATACCAGGAATAACAATATTATAAAGAATTTTCTATAACCAAATGGTTGTACTACATATATTTATTCTATCTACCAATATTTATCTAAACAGAACTCTATTGACTTATAAATATTTATATAAAGCCTAATACATACGTGCCACCTATACATACAAGTATTCATAGTATAAAATCCCAAAACTAAAATTTCATTCTAAGGAAGTCATTATCCTATTTTCTAAGTAAAATATCATTTAAACAGAAATAATATATTTAACATATTTAAACATTATATTAAAAATATACTCTCTCGACCAAAACATAAATACCAATATAATTGTAGTTGATATATATACATCTGTATGGATGTCTTTGGACTATGGGTTTGGGCTCAGTCTGAACTAAATTGGTACAACCGGATCTCCTACAAGTCAATAATCAATAATAATTAAATAATTAGATTATTTATAGGGTCATGTTACAACTTAGCCTTTTTTTTCTAGTTAGGACTATGGACACACACAAAAAAGAATTAGAAAACACTGTCTTTTCTTTTATTGGCGCAAGGCACCACAAATCGAGTACGCCTGAGAGATCCTGCGCTGAGGATCCCCGAGTACAAAAAGAATTATAGGGAATGGGACGATGGAGGTCGAGCGGCAGTTGCTCCTTTACTCCGTTGACACTCCGATTACAAAAGTGGGAGAAAACCTAAGAAAATTGCTAACTCTTGGCTCATTGGCAAGAAGTGCAGCAATTTGGCTCTTGAAAATGCTCTCCGTTCTGTGTGTTTGAAGAGGGATGAGGCCCCCCTTTTATAGTCATTCTTGAGCTGGAATGGGGTTATGCGCCCACATGAAGAAATACGCTGGTTTTTATGTGGGCGCATATTCCTGCTTTAGGCGCATAGGATATGGACGCATACAGGCTGCAAGATCGTGGGTTGGTCGTGGTGTTGACGTGGCCGCATCTTCAGTGCACGATTGCTCGTGGAGACTGACGTGGCCGTGTGCTTCGGTGCATATTTTGATCATGGCTTTGACTGGGTCAGGCTTGGGTGCATAGCCATATCTTAGGCTATGCGCCCACCTTTCAGGGGAGCTAGTCTTGGGTGCATGAAGCTTCACTAACTGGGCGCATGAAACTTTACTGGCTGGAAGCATGAAGCTGTACTGACTGGGCGCATGAAGCTTCGTTGGCTGGGCGCATGGAGCTCCATTGACTGGGCGCATGGGGCTTCACTGACTTGGGTGCATGGGGCTTCATTTGATAAAATTTTTTCATGCTTCTACAAGGACATCACTATGGCTCGACCTTCCCTACCAGGGCTAATACACTAGTCAAAGCACGCCACTGCACTATCCGTACCACAATTTCTAGTCATCTTGTACTCCAATTTCTAACCATGACTAAAATAATCTACCGTAATAATTAACTAAATAATTATTTATATAAATCTAAAAATCACCATTTAAATAAAATAAATAACAATAAAAATATTTTAAAATTTTTAGGAAGGGGAGCTACAAATCTACCCACCTTAAAAGTAATTTCGTCCTCGAAATTCTAATTTGTAACTATTCCTTAAAATTCAAAAGAAAGTCTACCTTAACATTAATCTCCTTAATTCTAATTCCTCAAAATAGTTTATACCCTCCTCCTAGCCATTTTGTAACTACATAACCTCTAGGACTTCTACCCACCTTTGGTCGCACTACTCCCTCGAAACACAGGTCATTGAAAGCTTATAACCATTTAACTAGTTGCTAACAATCCTACCAACAGATATCTAGAGCATCTGGCATCTATAACCCTCTCCTATCTATTCAACAACCTAAAATTTAACAAGCAACAAATTTACATAAGTAGCTAAGAAATATTGATAAATCCTAATAAGTGGGACCATTCGTTGCTCTGAAATAGGAAGAACGTGAAGATAAAGAAGAATAATCGAAAGCAAACATGAAATTTCAAGAGCGGTATAGAGTATCCAATGATGCGGATAGAAAGAAAGTTTATGAACCATTAACTTATTTGCAAGATTGGGCTACTCTAGTCCAGTCACTTGCTAAATCGAAGAACCCTTCGTTTCTTAGAGGATCTTGCAATCCATGCAATACGGAAATTCCGTTCTCGGAGTTAATCTAAACAAGGTTCCAAAATAGAACAAAATTTGAGAAATCAAGATTGTGATCTTTTCCGAGGTTATTTAAACACACGAGCAGGGGGTATAAATGCAATACAAGATCGTATCGTGACTTCCAGGTAGATGGAACAAAGATTACGAATGACTTCACATTCTAAGATGTAGAGACTACATAATAGGTATAGGGACCTATTTCAAGTAGTTCGGTTTTATAGTCCAAATACGGTGGTATACATGGATGGGTTTACTGGGTTTTAATGAGTTTCCTATCTGGACATCAATTATTGGTTGGATGAACCTTGGATCTCAATCTATATTGACTGGACAAGATCCCAATAATAAAACTATTTCTACTAGTTAGGGTAACCTAGAATAGGTTTCCACCCAAGTAGTTGAGCTAGTTGCCAGTCAGGTTGGTTAGCTAGGTTCCTGAGGCCCAAAAATGCGCCTTCAGTGACTTTTGTGTTTAAGTAGCGCATAAGGCCTCTATTGGGTGGCACACTAGTGGCATGTGCATAGTGGGCTTCGAGTAAATCACAACCATATATTGGGTCGAAAGAATTGAGTCGGGGGTTGAGGTTCTAATGGGAGTCGGGAAGTATACCGGTACTATGGTAAGTGTTATAGCTAGTCCTTTTGACCTAAAAATCGTACCATAAAAATAGAATACAAGGGGACGTGTTTGAGTGGGACGTGATATACCTAGATGAAGGTGGACTCGTCTAGATCCGGCATATAAAATTTGTTGGGAGGTAACAGCTGGTCTCGTGCTCCAAATATTAATGACACGGTCGGGGACACAAAATAATCTAAATGGAAAGTGGGAGTCCATGGGGCACTAACTATCATTCTAATAGAAAATTATTCTAATCAATCGGTAATTCTCGTATATCCCAAAATTCTAGAAGGCCTACAATCTACCCACCTTAGAGGCGGGATATGGTTTTTAGAATAATGAGGTTAGAAGGATTCTAAAGTCCGAATATTGTACCTCGACTCTGGTTAATAAAGAATAAAGCACAACAAAACGGGATATGGTAGATATAAGTCGAATCAAGTATCATTTCTCAATAAATAGAAAAATGAGTGTGTACAATGACACATGGTTGATAAAATAGAATGATCTACACGTCCATAGTATACAAGAGTTATCGACGGGATAACCAACTCTAAGGCACATCATATGAAAAGACTTCTAACAACTGAGTCGTGAATTTCTATTTGTGTCAAGTCGGCCAGACTATTGTCACAAGGGTTCCAGTGGCATGGTCTGCAATGATCACGTATTACTGTTGATAACTGATAGATCATTGTATGACAGGATATTTAAGCTATGGTATTGGCTAAGCTAGTGACTGTGGTGTTCCAATACTAGTTAGGTCTTAACAATAAATTTACATAACTATGGTAATTGTGTTGGAAACCAATCTCGGGATAGATGTCTACCATAGTCATGGTAAGTAATTATCCTTACCTTTGTCTATTCATCTCATGTCTAATCTGTGGTCTTTGGTTGAGGAAAGGTTGAGTTAAGGCTTAAGGGTCGCTAGTTAAAGCAAGCTTCAAGCAAATAATTAGGGACTCACAACAATTGGTTTCCTGAGAATAGATAGTCTCCTAAGTTGGCATTTGACTAAAGGTAAAATCCTAATCATTCTCAAATTCAGATGGCTAGAAGGTCCCAATAGTAGTTTGCGGGTCGAAAGGAGAATGAGTAACTCAAGGTAAGGTTCTAGTCACATGGCTGGCCGATGGTAGCTACACTTGTATATTCAACTATCATAGTTATGGGGATACTCTGTATCTATCTATCAATTACGAGATTTTGTCTTTCCAAACCAGTGAAAGACAAAAACAGTAAAGAGTTCAAGAAAGATGTCACTGAATACAATTATGTGATTCAAAGGCGAATGTATAATTCAAGAGGAATTGTCAATGCAGTCGCAGATGAGATCCTAGAGACATCTATATCTCAATCCACGTAGAATAATCAGAGGAAGAGCGAACCGAATGCACTATGGTTGATCAGACCGTAGTACATCGATTTTGATTAGACAATATGTTAGTCGGCGTCCCTAATAAACATATGTCGTGAATCAAGCTCGATAAAAGAGTAAGCTTGCAAAACTAGGCTGTAATGGCAGCATTGGTCAAGATAGTCAAAATATAAGTATGCGAGATTTTTGAAAGGAGGCACGAGTTTTGTGAGAATCAAAATCTTGTCTAGTATTCTTGCTTATACAGTCATCCTACTATCTTCTTATCCATAAGGCCTTGGCCGACTAATGGACTATGGACCTCTAAATTCCATATTTTAGGAAAGCCTATTAGTGTCAGTCAATTACCTCGTCAAAAGATCACAAGGACCATGGAATGCTAGGTTGGAAGACATGCTATCGAACTTACAGAACTTTTACTTGTATTGGCTTTGGATCCTACGGGACATACAGGGCATTTTCCTATCCTCTATAGTATCCTAAGCTTGTTATCACGTCTGAAGTCATCTTACCGAGAATTATGCCTCGCCCGTATACTCTGGCTATGGCAAACCCTTGGTTCCGTGATTCATTTGTGATAGGCTATCAGATACTCTACCTTACATTGACACAAGGTCAAAAGAGGTCAACGAAGATATAGTTTTAGCAATGTTTCATAACCTACGATTCCTCGAATTGATTTCAATTATATGGGTTGTGCCTCGCCAGTGCGCTGCTGGCTGCAGTGAACCCACACTCTCCCTTCTCCAACAGTTGGCGACAGTGCACTGCTATCTAGCCATCGCAGTCGTTAAATTATTCTAACTATGTTCCTAGGGACTTCAAGGAGATGGTAGAGATTCAAAACTAGTTGGCTATTGTTTGCCATAAAATATAAAAGAGCAGAACAATTATCGGAGGACTGAACTTTTACTTCACAATACAAACTCGCTTGTACAAAGAAAGCCTAGGGACGAAAGCCTAGGTACAGCAATCTAAGTACAATTGTTTATTTTAGATTCTGGGGGATGACGATAGAGGCTCGGAAAAGCGACGGCCGCTCTGCCTTACTCCTTGGACGATCGGGTGCAACCTTGGCTCTATAGAAGAACTGCTTGGCGTTGGTGAAGAAATGCTCTCCTTTTGATCTCTGTATATTTTCTCTCTAGCTCTCTAGCTCTCTGTGTCTCTCTTTTTTTTATCAGAGAATCTCCTTTTTTGTAAGGGAATGGCACCTTGCTATTTATAAGAGTGGGGAGGCATCATTAGGGTTTGTGATGATTGTCCATTCTTAAAAGTTGGCAGCTAAGGATCACTGAATCTGGGCCGTTCATCTTGAATATAAGTGATTTGAGCAATTAATGTGATTGCATCAAATTTTTTGTAGATAATTAATGATGATTGACATAAATTCTCCTGATTTGTCATGCCATTCTCGGATTTTCTGCCACGTGTCATTGATTTGCCTGATTACAAAATGATCTGATCTGATCCCAATATTTTATTGGGATTTGTTGATGGATTTCGATCAATTTGATGCCACGTGTCCCACTATCATGCCACGTGTCTTAACCGTGAGCCATTGAGGAAATCTGAGCCGCATGAGGATTGCTCCTCATTGAGCCGCATAAGGCCGGCCACGTGTCAAGGCTGCTTGGGAGTGCCCCTGAACATTTGAACCGCATGGTGATGATCTGAGCCGTATGGGCGTAGGCGGCCGCATAATGGGTAGCTTCTTTGTGAGCCGCATGGAGATAGTCCTCGTGAGCCGCATGGGGTAGCCTCTGCTTGAGCCGCATAAGACAGCTTCGGCCTGAGCCGCATGGGACAACTTCGGCTTGAGCCGCATGGGGTGGTCTCTGTTCGAGCCGCATGCGACTGTCCATATGTCAAGGCCGCATGACAGTTTCTGGATCTCAGGAGTTTGTGTCAGAGATTTCCTTCGTTTCCCTAGGAGTCTGCCATTATGACAGAGTCATAATTGTAACTTTGTGCCAGAGCTGTCATTTGTCGGAGCTGTCAGCCGTCAAGGAATTAAATGCAGCAAAGGACAAAGGGACGAGCTGTTTGCAGGCCACGTGGCTCCCCTCTGAGCCGCATAGAACTTATCCGAGCCGCATAGACGCTTGAGCCGCATGGATCCCTGAGCCGCATGAGCTCTCTGAGCCGCATAGGATTCCCTGGCCGCATGGATCTTTCTTTATTCTTTTCCATGCTTCTACAGGACCCCCTTCAAAGTTTTCAATTTGCAAAATTGAAATACTTTGAATAAGAAGCATTACTATATATAAACTCTTCTGGCCGCATATGATGTCCTGGCCGTATTGAGTCAATTAGCCGCAGGGGCTTTCGGGCCGCATAGCTCCTTGCCACGTGTGCGTGTCTTTAATTGCCTCAAATTCATTTTAGTGCCGTCTTTAGGGGAAATCCCAAGGGTCGGCTCATTAAATCTTTGGATTTTATGCCCTGGGTGAATCTTCTTTATGAGAGAGGGGACAAAATCCGAGGAGTCAGTTTCGTTTTTTTCGAGGCGGTTATTAGTCTACGTGTTCCCCCCTCTCTTGTCCTCCTATAAATAAGAGGAGTTTAAGAGAGAAAACTTCTTTACTTTCTCCTTTACTTCGAACCTTCCCTACCCCGATTGTCATCTTCTTCTTCGATCACTAATGGCTCCCAAGAAGACCGTTGCGGTGAAGGGTAAGAAGGCGGTATCTTCGTCGACTGCGGCGGAGAAGGGCAAGAAAACTGCTTCTACCTCGACTGTGGCTGCTCCGCCGCCGGCCGTCATGCCCGCAGCTCATCCTGACGTCCATCCCCCTATTGCTGGTTAGGATATTATGTGAGTTTAAAGAACCCTAACTGCTATGGCTACGTCGTATACTTTATGTACGAGCCTTTGTGAGCCGCATGTTCGTCCTATGGCCGAGCTACGAGCCGCATAAGAATAGCCACTGTGACCGCATATGCGTTTCACCAATGAAGCCGCATAAGCTACACTGAGCCGCATAGATTCGGACAAATTTGTTTGTCACGTTTGTCTGTGCAAACTTATCCGAACCCTGAGGGCCCTATGAGAGCACTGCCGCATGAACCTTTACTGAACGGGGCCGTATAAGTGTTCTTCTGAGCGTGAGCTACATGAGGCTTCATTAAGTTGGAGCCACATAAGTATTCTTCTGAGCCGCATGAGGTTTCGTTAAGTTGGAGCCGCATAAGCTCGAAAGCACCCATCAGTTCTTTTTGTCCATCTTTTTAACTTATCTTTTTCTGTCTTCTTTTCAGTGAATTTGTCGGTTAATGCTGCTGGAGAACTCCTGGTAGGTAGTGCCCAAGCTGCTCTGGGCTATAGATACGACCATATAGTTCGGCATATGGTGGACCAGTTTCCGAGTGACGAGCCTCCGGCGAGATTAAATGCCCTTAAGAACCAGCCTTTCTATTTTCTTAACGCTATGGTGAACTCGAGGAAATTAGAAGGGGAATACTTGAAGCCCGCGTTCTTCTTTGGAGACGCATTGACTGTGAAGAACAGTCAGGTTCTGGAAGTGTCAGAGAACTGGAGTTTTGTTTCTAACGGGATGGCGATCCGCATCCCCAAATGGAGCGTTACTTCCCGTTATCTTGGTTCAATATGCTCCCACTGAACCGGAAGATGGAAGAGTCTTTAACTCCTACCCGAAGTGGGATGTTTGTGGGAGACATCCATTATAACAACAGCCTGAAGTCAGTAGGTGCGGGCAAGGTGCACACCAGCTGTTCTGTAATGGAATTGGCCCCGGGTACTTTCTTGAATGTGTCGGGTCCCAATTTCACGTTTTCTACAGCCGATACTTTTATGAACCAACTTGCTCGGAAGGGCTCTTATCCCATTGGCCGGTTGATGCTCCCTAGTTGGATACATCCCATTCCCTCGTGGACCAATCTGTCTATGTGGATCTTACAAAAGTATGAGGCCTTTCTGTGTAAGATTGGTCTTTACCATGCTATTCGGGGCACCAGCCACGGCTTGCCCATAAACAAGAGATTATTTATATCTCTGCTGGAGATGTATAACCGTCGTACGAGAACCTTCTATACACCCATAGGGGAGATGGGGCTTGCGCTCCACGAAATGCACGCGGTCTCCAAGCTTCCTTGGGGGAACGAAGCTTTTGAGGCATATACTCCCACGAATGAGGAGTTCGAAGAGTTGGAAAGACGGTATCCAGGCTTCGTGGCTCTTTATCAAGAGATATTGTGCCACTATAGCACATGTCATCAGATAGCCAAAAAGGATAGCAGCTCAGAAGGGAATGCTTCCCACACCAAGGACTGGGTGCGCTATCTCTTCACGACGGATGCCTCAGGTCAAGTTACTTTCCGACGTCCTCAATCCCGGGAGGCGGTTAAAGCCTTAGTGTCGTTGGCTAAGAGGGTGGCCACCACTAGTGACAGATTCGGGAGTAAAACCGACTCTTTCGGTTATTTTTATCAGGATACCCAAGAGCTGTCAGAGAAGGCGCTCCTGGCGGGATTCTTGATGATATGGCTGCGAAATTATGTAGTCTCGGGAGGAGCTGGTTCTATCGAGAGGATCAGTCGTAATTTTATCCTTCCGGCTGTGAAGTTAGTTCTGCGAGTCAGGCTAGCTTTCCTCCCGGCCATGGTGTGCATCATACACCGTGGTCTTCGTACTTTCATATCCAAGGTCATTGCCCGCGACGTGACCAAAGATTTTGAACGGACTGAGCTGTCCTATCATTATCTGATGGGGTGGTTGTTGATGCATTATCCGTCTTTGATAAGACCGAGCTCTGAAGACGGCGTAACTGATGACGACGCTTTTATCTTCCGCTATCGTAATGAGTCTTGGGAGTTCGAGACCATGCGTGCTTGCCGGATGGCACTAGCGAGAGCACATATGTACAACATTTTCGTATCTGTCCCTCGTTTTACTGCTGAAGAAATAGCGGCTGTACATCTTGACGGTATTGGGCCCCCTCAACTTCTGGACGGCCAGATGCTTCTGTGGCTGCGTAACATCCGCCCCGCTCATCTGGTGTATCATAACCGTAATACTGTCTTTTTGGAGCCTTATCTGCCTAGCAGGTTTGTACGGCAGTTTGGGTATAGTCAGCTTTTTCTAGGCAGTCCCAGCTCTTGTCTAGGTTTTGAAGGTAGTCTTCTTGACGGCATCAGGGCCTGGCACTGCTATGATACATTCCATACCCGTACCATTTTCTCAGTCCCTGCTATTAAGGCGTCAGTAGAGATCTTGTATATGACGGCTCTGTACCATGTCATGGCGAACAAGCCCCCTGTCGGTTTTAATCCGGGTGCCAGTTTTATTATTGGTACTGGCCTGGATGAGAGTTCCCAGGGGGCCAATACGAGGAAGAGGAAGAATAGAGTCGAAGTACCAGATTCGGACTCCGCTATTGCAGATGATGAAGGCGACGAGCATGAGGGGGACGACTCTTCCCTTCCAGTAGTAGATGTAGGGGCGGATCAGCCGCCTGTTTTGCCGGATGAGATGGTGGTAGATCAGCCTTCCGTTGCGCCCGGCCCTGTACAAAAACATAGCAGGCACATTTCTCCTGTTGACGGTATTCCTCGCTTCCGAAAACTGGCTGTGACCAGACACCGCAAGCTAACTATAAAGGAAAGAGGCGAGGAAGTTGACCCCGCATCAGAGGTAAATAAGTTACTACCGGTTCTTCCTTTATTCTAGCTCCGATTTTAATCATCTTCCTTCCTTCTTGTAGATGTCAGAAGAAGAGGACTCTCAAGTTGCCGAGGTCATGACTCGGGATGACGGGAGCTCCGGTGAGCCTGCCCCTGAAATTGCTGAATTACATCAAGATAATGCCGATCGAGTTGCCTCTCCCTCCGAGGTGGCTGGGACAGAGGGGCCGCCCGATTTTAACTTGGAGATCGCGGGTGAGGAGACCATGCCAGCTGCGAACGAGCTGCAGCCTCCATGCTCCTCCCTTGGTAAGATAAGCCGAATCTTAACTTGCGAGGAGGCCTATCTGCTCTATCATCATATCCTTCGGGTCACGTCGATTGATTGTTGTCATGGACATGCAGGTCCTGTCTCTCCAGTGCCGAGGACGGACATTGTTGAGACAGACTCTGCCGAAGAGGCACTAGCGGAGAGGAGCGTACCCCCTCCCCTTTCGGCTTGTCTTGATGGGCCTCCCGCGGGCTCGAGTTCGGCAAGTCCGGTGATGGGACAGCCGGGGCAGGGGACGATGGTCCTTGCATCTTCCTCTGCTCGGGCGGCTCCGAGAGTCGACCTCTGCGCCCTGCCAAGTGTCCAGGCTCTTCGGGTGGCAGAGGAAGAGTTAACCGCAATCCGTGCATCGTTCTGCTCGGAGGTTGCCCCCTTGGTGGCAAGTTCCAGCACAACTCCTTCGATGTTGCCGGCCACGCTTTCTCTGACATCGTCCTCTACGGAGGTCCTGGACGAAGCGTTACAGGATGTGGTTGACAGCTTTTATCGTCACCTGAAAAGGGAGATAGAAGCTGCTGTAGAAAGAGGGACCTCTTTCGTCTTGGCCCGGCAATGCGCCCAGGGTCAAATTGATATCCTTAAGGCCCTTCCCGGTGGGGCAGGGGTGGCTGCACTTTTGGAGGCAAAATTGCTGGAGACTGATCAGCTGGTGGCCCAGCTTCAGGTACTGTGGCAGGCTGATCTGCCTGCTGCTATAGATCAGGAGTGCGGTCTTCTCACAGCTGCTATAGAGAAGGCAAGGGCTGCTCGGGATAAAACCAGGCCGGCCATATTGAAGGACCTCCGCGATCTGTCTGATCGCTATGATCAACTGAGCCACGAGAGCGAGGATGTTACGGCTCGGGAAGTGACTGCCTTTCGGGGGATTACTGACACGCGGGAGCAGATCCTTGAGCTTCGGAAAAAGTTAGCTTTCTTTGAGTCTGAGCTTGAGGCTGCCCGTATCGACAGGGGGCTAATTATCCAGGAGGCTGACAGGGTTAATCAAGCTTCTGCTGACTTAGAAATTGCCCTGAAGAAGCTGGAAGACGACTGTCGGGAATATATGTACTTGATGATGCGGAGCAGTTGTCCCAGGAGGCTGAGCGCCGAGCTAGACAGAGGCTTGAGCGGGGTACTGCCTTGGTGAGAAACCGTCTCTTATAATTATGTAATGCCGACCTATAGTCGGCCTTTTTTTCTTTTGTTTCTATTCTCTTTTCTTTTTTGAGAGGGACGTGGTCCTAAAATATGTAATACTTTTTCGACTTTCAAATAAAGAGGACTTTCCCTTCTACCCTTCATTTGTATTGTTTGTTGTGCCTGTGGTATTGTGGTGATGTTTGCCCCTCATGGGGGACTTGTCTGTAGACCTGTTACCCCTGGCATACCTTGGTTTTAGGTACGGGTAACAAGTTTGATTGGGGATACCTATAACGGTTCTACGGTAATGTTGTCGTGGATGTTCCGAGTACCGGGAGAAGGAATGCCATGGAGCAGCTGGGCTCCCAGGGCATGATGAGGAATGATGGGCCTTTGCTGAGAAATTCAGCGCAGGACATTTGTGGGCCTATTATCCTTGGCGTACCCTGAGTTAGGATACGGATAATAGGATGAAGTAGAACCAATATGCTTACTCAGAGGTAATGAGGACATGGCAAGCATGAGGGTTTTCTTACCACGGAATCTTCCTACTCAGAGGTGATGAGGACATGGCAGGAGTGGACTCAACGGAGGACATTTGTGGACCTACTATCCTTGGCGTACTCCGGTTGTGGGTACAGATAATAAGTCAAAAAGGAATCAACATACTTACTCAGAGGTAATGAGGACATGGCAAGCATGAGGGTTTCTTCGATGGAGCCTTCCCACTCAGAGGTAATGAGGACATGGCAGGAGTGGGCTCAATGAAGGAGGGTACATAGGACAACTCAGAGGTAATGAGGACATGGAAGTTCTATGTAGAGGGATGATTTATTTTTGGCAGAATTGAGACGACTCAGAGGTAACATCGACATGGTCGTTTTGGAAATTTGTGGATCTGTTACCATTTTTGTGCACTGAGAGTGCGGGTAGTGGATCATGAGGAAGGAGCTCCTACAGGAAGAAAGTTCAGAGGTATGGTCATACATAACTTTCCCCCAAAAGAGTGACCGAGATGTAAGTTCAGGGGTACCATCGGATACATAACTCGACAATCCATGAATTTTGGAATCAAAGTGTAAGTTCAGAGGTACCAGCGGGTACATGACTCGATGATCTGGGATTTCTGTGGAAGGAGGATGTGAGTTCAGCGGTACGAGAGGGTACATAACTCGATGATCTGGAATATTGTAAAAGTGAGTTCAGCGACACCAGCGGGTACATGACTCAATGATCTGGGATTTTGTGAAAGTGAGTTCAGCGGCACCAGCGGGTACATGACACGATGATCTGGGATTTTATGAAAGTGAGTTCAGCGGCACCAGCGGGTACATGACTCGATAATCTGGAGTATTATGAATGTGAGTTCAGCGGTACCAGCGGGTACATGACTCGATAATCTGGAGTATTATGAATGTGAGTTCAGCAGTACCAGCGGCTACATGACTCGATGATCTGGAGTATGTCGTTTAGACATAATATTTCTTCAGGAACTTGCCGTTGACGGGCAACATGAGCAAGTCTCCGTTTTGTTTTGCGAGGCGGTAAGCACCATTAGAGAATACGGCCTCAATGATAAATGGCCCTTCCCATTTTGGTTGGAATTTGCCGGCGGTTTTGTGAGTCATGACCATCGGCTTTCGGACTGCCAGGACGAGATCACCCACCTGGAATATTCTGATTTTAACCTTCTTGTTGAAGGCTCCAGAGATGCGTGCTTGGTATAGCTCGATTCGTTGTTGAGCTAAGAGGCATTTTTCATCTAAGGCCTCCAACTCTTGTAGCCGACGACGATAGTTATCGTCCGTCGTCAATTGGTAAGTAAGGGCGACGCGGAGCGAGGGTATTTGAGTCTCCAATGGAAGGACTGCCTCACTCCCGTACACCAGGAAGAATGGCGTGTTCCTAGTGGCCGTTCGGACTGTAGTACGGTACGCCCATAAGCATTCACCAAGCTTCTCGTTCCAGTCGCGTTTGTTGGAAGACACAAACTTCTTGAGAAGTTTGATGATTGTTTTGTTGAATGCCTCTGCCAGCCCATTTGCTGCTGGGTTATATGGTGTCGAAGCAATATTCTGGATGCGATGCTTGTCGCAGAACCGATAGAAGGCGTGGCTTACGAACTGTGAACCATTATCGTGGATGATCCTTCGGGGCAGTCTAAAGCGATAGATGACATGATGCTTGAGGAAACTGATCACGTTTGAAGTCTTTACTTCTGTGAGCGGAACAGCTTTCGCCCATTTGGAGAAGTAATCTGTGATCGCGAGTATGAAGTGATGTCCTCGGGAGGAAGGTGGAGCGATCGGACCGATGATGTCCATTCCCTATGCTTCAAATGGCCAGGATGCCACCGTCGGATGTAGAAACTCGGATGGTTGGTGGATGAAGTCCGCGTGGACTTGGCAGGCTTTGTATTTTCTTGTATAGTCTATCGCATCTGCTACCATCGTGGGCTAGTAGTAGCCCATTCAGCGAAGACGGTCTTGCAATTTAGGGCCAGGCTGATGGGCCCCGTAAACACCGTCATGAGCTTCGCGTACGGCTTCTTTGGCTTCTGCGTTTGACAAACACCGAAGTAATAACCCATCGTAGGATCGCCGATACAGCATTTTCGTCTCTGTATCGTAGAACAATCTGAGAGAACGCCTTCTGATGGAAGTGGCTTCCTTCGGGTTCTCGGGTAGGATGTCGTAGACTACGAAGTCTATGAATGGTTGTCTTCAGTCCGGTGCTTCGTCGATCGTTTGGACGGAATAACTCACCACGACTTGAACGTTGTGCTTGGGACATACCAGCTCGTGGCCTATCATGTCAACCGAATGATGAGTATGGTTTGGAACTGCTAGGGAAGCGGTAAGGCCTGCTAGGGCATCGGCTTCGATATTTTGGAGTCTGGGAACATGTTCGATGAAAAATCCTTCAAATGACGAGATAATGTTGATCGTTATTTGGTGATAGGGGATCATGTCTTCGTGGCGGACTTCATACGAACCCCGGATTTGATTGACGATTAACTGCGAATCGCCGTAGGATTCAAGATATTCTACCCCCAGCTCTCTTGCAAGTTGGAGGCCAATGACCAAAGCGTTGTACTCGGCCACATTGTTAGAGCAGGATTCCGTGAGGGAGTAAGCACGATTGATTACTAATCCGGAAGGAGAGATCAACACCACTCCGACTCCAACAACAATGTTGCCCTTGGGTCCTGTTCTCGAAGCACCGTCGAAGAACATTCGCCATATATCATCGTGGGAGGTCACATGTGAGTCGGCGACCTCATCTGGATTTCTTCATATATTCTGGACAACTCTGAGCCTGGGTGGGCTGCTAAAAAATCTGCCAAAGCTTGACCTTTAACAGCCTTTTACGGGACGAAGACCATATGATAAGGGGACAGCAATATTGCCCATGTGGCAAGGCGAGAGCTAAGTGCCCCTGGTTTTGTCATGAGGACCCTGAGGGGGTTGACTCGTGAGATCACATGTATGGTTTGTCCTGTGACATAGTGCCGCATCTTTTGAATGGCGAACACCAGGGCGAGGCATTCCTTCTCCACAGCGGTGTATCGGTGCTCTGGCCCAATCATCATTCGGCTGAGGTAATATATGGCTTGTTCATGGCCTGTATCGTTCTTTTGTGCTAGCAGAGCACCGAGGGAATGCTCCATTGCTCGTACATATAGCAAGAATGGTTTCCTGACAACCGGGGCCACCAGGACTGGAGGGTTCGACAAATATTCTTTGATGCTGTCGAAGGCGCGTTGACATTCTTCATCCCATACGAACGAGATGCCTTTCTTCATGAGGTGGATGAATGGACGACATTGCCCGGAGAGGTTAGAGATGAACCTCCTGATGTAAGCTAGCCTCCCTTGAAGGCCTCTGAGTTCGCGAAGATTTCTCGGGGGACCCATCTCCATAATTGCCTTCTTCTCTGGGTCTACATGAATTTCCTGGGCAGTAATAATAAAACCCAGGAATTTTCCACTGGATACGCCCAAGAAGGATTTTGTGGGATTCATCTTCAGGTTGTGTGCTCGTATCAGATCGAACACTGTTCTCAGATCATGCAGGTGGTCGCCCTTATAACGACTCTTGACGGCGATGTCATCAACATAGAACTCCACAGTCTTGCGCAAGTATTATCTGAAGATGATACTCATGGCTCTTTGATATGTGGTGCCAGCATTCTTTAAACCGAAAGGCATGACTGTGTAGCAGTATGTGCCAATCGGTGTTCAGAATGATGTTGCCTCTCATCGTCAGGAGACATCTTAATTTGGTTGTACCCCGAGAAGCCATCCATGAATGACATGCGTTCGAAGCCGCATGTGTTGTCGATCATTATGTCTGTGATAGGGAGGGGGAATTCATCTTTGGGACACGCCTCGTTTAGATTGCGGAAGTCGATGCAGATTTGAATCTTCTCATTCTTCTTGAGGACCGAAACTATGTTGGCGACCCAGTCAGGATGTTGCTCCTCACGAATGAAGCCGCTGGCTATCAGTTTGTTGACTTCAGCTTCGATCGCATCCAGGATGCCCGGGCGGAAGCATCGCTGTTGTTGTTTGACTGGCTTTGTATCTGGCCGAATGTTGAGCTTGTGAAGGGCAACCTCGGGGTTTAGTCCTGGCATGTCTTCATAGCTCCAGGCGAACACATCAATATATTCTTTGACAAGTTCCAGTAGCAATTCTCGCTCTTCGTCTGTTAGGCTTTTACTTACGAAGATTGGTTTCGGAGAAGATTCGCTGCCGAGGTCGACCTGTATAACCTCGTCTTCGGTGGGAGGTTCTCTCCGTTCGAACTGCTTTTCCCGTTGTGCATCCAGTTGTTGGGCCCACGGCTCTAGCTCAAGGATTTCAGGAATGTCTTCATCTTCTTCGTAAGCGTCGACGAATGCCATGTTGACTGACAGGACTTGCCTGAGCATGTCCCCGATGCTGACGTCTGAATCGGAAGTGGGTGATCCGGTTGAGTGTGAGTGCCAATCACATTCCTCGTCTGAGCTTTGAGGGGTTGTCGCGGGTGTGACATAACCTAGACCACATCCGGTTTTGTTGTAGTAATCTCGTAGTTTTCTAGCCAGGACTGGCGACTTTAAAGGTAGTCGTCGACCAGTGCCGTAGTTCAAGCCTGGCGTGGTCTCCAGATCATACCCCTATTTTTGTATGAGATATTTGGATTGGGGGCTATACAGATAAAGAGGCAGTCTCCCGGCATCTGATTCGAGATCGACCTTCTCTATGGTGAAGGGCTGTGGGTCGTCCTTCCGGCCGAAGATGATTGGATGGTCCCCTCCCTCGATTATGCGGTAAGCGTCTTCCACTGGAGTAAGCTGGTTTGCGGTGTAAACATTTGTCACCTGTGTGTAGGTGAGTGCCTATACTGTGTTCCATAGCATACATTGTACAAAGCTTATTAAGCTCGAGGTAGTTCAAAGATAGCCCTTTATTGATGAAGTAAGGTATCTTTTCTAGCGAGATTACATCATCTGCGGAGGGAACATCAGTGTGGGCAGCCACATACTTGTCTGCATCTATGACGTAACAGGTGACTTCTGACTGGAGATCGCCAATTTGGCACTTCAGGCAAATTTTTCCGATAGGGTAGCTCCTGCCTGAATTGAAACCGCTGATGGCGGTGCTTGTTGGCGTCAGGCGATGCATCGAAATGCGGAGATGATGTAGCAGACCCTTCGGAATGATGCTTATGGAAGAACCAGGATCAATGTGCATTCGGTCCACCTTTACGTCCTCGATGTATCCGGTGTAGTATAGTGGACGATCGTGGAGATTGGTTTTGATGAGCATATCCTACGGAGTGAAGACAATATTGGGCATTGCTCCTGTGCAAGCGCTGTCTTAGAGATTTGCAGGCGGGCTCTCTCCTGTGAGGTTGACCTGAACCAGATATGCGTCGGCATTTTGGAGTGCATCGCTCAAAGTCGCGCGAACATCCTTTGAGAGCCTCAGGAGCTCGTATAATGATAATTTGGCCGGTGTGTTGGCCAATTGCGCCAAGATGTTGAAGTTATAGGGCCTCTCATGCCCCTGAGGTGCCTCTTTTCGGAGGGATTTGTCAAAGCGAGTCTCCTTCGGCCTAGGCTTGTCGGTCGTCGGAGGCTGGAAAAGTCCTGGGGCGTCAGCAGTAGCTGGCTGATGATCTTCAGTTGAGTTCTCAGCCACAGGTTGGGATTGTATCCCAGATCGAGTGACGACAGCTGTGGCTTCCTCGACATCTGCTGATATTGTGCGACAGGATCTGACTCTTTTACCCTTTTTCTTGCAAATGGGAGGTGGTGTGGACTGAGTCACTTCAAGTACTAGGTCCGGATGGACCCACATGATCTTCTCCCGTGATGTGGTGAGGGGCACTAGACCAGCAGCCTGATCTCGGGGAGGTGGAAGATTAGCAATCTCCATGGTTGCCAAAGGGATGGGTATTACACCGTCTTGAGTCTCTGTTGGAGGAAAGCTGCCGAATTGTACGGACACCATGTTGGCCGCTACGGTTACCTCTTCGAAATCGATGGCCAGAGCGTTCGAATCGATGAGATGTTGGATGTATCGCTTCAATTGGTAACAGTCGTGTGTAGCATGGTGGACATAGCGGTGGTAATGGCAGTACTTTGGGCTCTCCATGTCTGCCGGCAGAGGTTCCCATTTTGGTGGAGGGAGCTGAATTCTGTCTCCTTGTATGAGCATGTCCAAGATGGGCTTGACGTGACCGTCTTCGAAGGAGTAGGTTATTTGCGGCCATTGTTTGTCTGCCGGTTTTGACTCAGGTTTCTGGGCTGCGTCGGCCACCATAGCCTGCTTACCCCTGTTGTCCCGATTGTTGGAGGGGCTACCCCCATTGTCGTTGTTGGTATTAGGACGCTTGCCCTTGTTCTCCCCGTCCGAGATGTGCAATCCCAATTTGCGAGCCTTCTTCAACCGTTCTTCGGTATTAGTGGCACTGATAATGAATGTCTTCCAGTCCTTAAATTGACTTTCGCCCATCTAGAGACTGATTGTTGGGAGCAATCTCTTTTGGCAAATTTCAATCAAGGAGGAATCCGGATTACCAGACGGCAACTTTATTGCGGTTTGGCGAAACCGTTCGATATAGTTCCTTGTCAGCTCTTTCTCCCCTTGGACGACGTTCATGAGGGTGGACATTGTGATGTCCTGCCCTACTTCGTAGAATCTCTCCAAGAATATGCGCTTGAAGCCGACGAAGGAGTGGATGCAGTTGTCTGGCAGGTTGCGATACCAGTCGAAGGTGACTCCTTTCAATGCCCAAATGAATAATCGTGTGAGGATGGCATCGTCATAGGACAGATGGTCGGTGGTGACCTCGAAGTAAGTGATGTACCGACTTGCGGAGGTCTTGCCATCATAAGGGTTCATATTGAACGACTTATATCTTGGCGGGAAGGGGACATCCCTCCATGCAGCAGGGTACGGTTGCCGTATTTTGAGGTCTTGAGAGTTTTCTTGAGCGTGAAACATGGCTCGGAGCTCCTGGACCTCTCTTCTCGCTTCTCGGGCCTCATCCACAGCAGTGGGGGCTGTTATTTCAGGAGGATTGTTGCCCGGATTCGGTGCCGCTGAATTTGAGTCTGCATTGACCGCATGACCCGCACTTGTTTGGCCAGGCGTCCCTCCTTGCAGAGTTGGAAGGGCCGCTTTGATCTCGTCTACAGACTTAACCAAGGCGCGCAATATGGCTTCCAGAGTGTCGATGCATTGGCGATCACTGGAACCACCTTGGTTGCTGTCCGTCATGAATACCGTCCTTACGTGAGGAGAGATGGATGGAACGGTGGAGGAAGTGTCTTCCAAGTCATACCCCTGTACCGAGAAGTTATCGGGGTAAGTGGGAATGTTTTCCTCTGGTTCGGACTCAGAAGGGATAGTACCCCCGGCTTCAGAGTTTACTTCATCTTGAGAATCGTGGACGTCCTCGGGGACGTCGGGATTTGCTGCATCTGATGGGAGAGTTGTTTCCCCCAGCTTGTCTTCTTGGAACATCGGATTGTCGTGGAGGTTCGGAAGAGTGTTACCCCAGTCCTAGCAACCCCCAGCGGTGCGGATGACGAATCTTCGGCTGTAGCAGATTTCATCTTCGAACGGGTACCTTGGAATACTCCGGTGGTGGACAGCCATTTAGATGACAGTTTCTTAGCCGCAGTGGTTGAAATTTTTGGGCTGGAAATGTTCATCTTCTTTCCTCTCCCATCAGCGAGAAATTTCTGAGTGGAGTTGCAAGAGGCGATGGGAGGCGCTTCGTCCTCTGAGCTGGGTCGTTGCAGCCTTTGGAAAATAGATTGTCGGGCTTCTCTTGCTGTCGCGTTGTTGTAACAGCAGTTGACAATGATTTGGGTGCAGTGACGTCCGTTGGAGGACTCTTTGCACCCTGAGGCACCTTCTCTTTCCTTGTGTTTGTAGAGGATGGCCTCACGCAAGTCAGATGGGTCCGGATCGACCATGTTTGCTCCCTGGATTTTGGGAGACTTTTGGGAACCTCTCTGTCCGTTTACCGCCGGGGGCTGGACTCGAGTGGTTCTGTACAACTTCCTACCAGAGGCCCGCATAACAGTATGTGGGATACTCGGATGGTCAGAGGTCGGATCAGCGGACCGAGCTTGCCAAGCTCGTGCTGCCCTAGACTTCTTCACTCTAGTGCGTGAGGGCACATAGTAGGAAGAGTCTAAGTGGTGCTGGAGAGAATCAGACATGTCTTCTTGGGAGCACAAGAGATCAGGACCATAGGAGAGGCGGTCGAAGACAGAGCCGCGTGGAATAGGCGTCATGCGGCTGGAATCAATAATCTTTCTGCGGCTGGCAGTTGTGGCCGCATAGGCTTTCTTCATGCGGCTGGGAGTCTCGGCCGCATGAGTTTTCTTCATGCGTGTAACGCCCCAGTCCCAAAATACGTAGGACCAAGTACGTAAACATGCCAGCTGTAGATATACGAAAAATACTCCAATGTATGGAATCCTCGTATAAATACATAAGCTGTAAAATATAGAGGACCAAGACATGCTAAATCTCATCCACAAATATATAATAAAATAAAGATAGAATCAACTTAAATAGTTATGGTACAATCGTTGGGCGGAGACAAAGTCCACTACCAACTATCTCAATGAAATAAATGTACAAGGAGGCGATCGACCAAATGATAAAACGAACCAAGAGCAATCATCTTCGAGAAATGGGAAAGATCACGGCCTTGGCTAGAACACCTGTAAAAAATATAAACACACCCTAGGGAAAAACCAGGTCCTCAGAGGGACGTAACAAGACACATAATATCATGCCAATAAACTGAATAATAAAGCTCAACAGAAAAGTATGCATGAGTAAAGGTTCCTAACCATCCTATGTGATATGCATTTTGAGGACAACGTTCTACGCAGGGGCTGTAACGGATTCACGCAAGCAAGTAATAGAGAGTGGCCGTCAAGTAGCGCTCATCCGAGACGCTATCGGCCCTGGGCAGAAGGTAGTGCTCATAGGAGTCACCCTCGGCCCAAAATGTGTGTAAAAATAAATATAGCCCCTACGCTAATAACTGTCCCCTTCCCCCAATGATACTATACATGTATCGACTCCACGACACTGTTTTAATCCTTAATAACTGCCAAGTCTTCTAAAAAAAATCTATTGACAGTTATATCCTAACGTACGGCCTGTACGCACCAATGATCAGTCAGCACGCAAGTCCGCATCTATATGCGACTCACAACTCACACACAATCCGTGGCACATTGTGACAGTTTATGAGATGCACTAAACATACGGTGGTCCCTTAAGTCTAAGCCAATTGCATAAAGTATAATAATTTGCATCTATATATAGTTTTAAAAGAACAACATTAAAAAATATGTATGATATTGAGCAAGAAATTAAACAGTAAAGGCAAGGTGTCTTGCCTGATGTCCGAGTGAGGTAAGATGATGTCCTGGCGACGAATCAACAGCAGCGCACAAGAGGAAGGTATAGGTACAACTTCGGATGCTGAAAATAGTCTATTATCTAATTATAAATAATACTGCACCTATTACATTTATTTAATAAATTCTAAAGTTAGGATATGGCATAGGTTTTTGTATTAGCTCTCCGAAAAACTAAACGGATTGCATTTTCGTTTCCGGAATCTCCCGAAATCGCAAAAATACTGAAACCTATTTATTTTTAGGATACTAGATACTCAAACAATTTTGTAGAAATCTACAGAATGAAATTTTTCTATTAAAATATGTTTTTGGAAAGCTTACCTCGATACGCTTCTTTTAAAAAAACTGGAGGCAAAACGAAGTTCGGAGCTAGGAGATATCGTCGTTGCAAGTTGCTCTTGCTACTAAAAAGCGGGGCTGAATTCTAATGACGAATTTTAGAGTTTCTATTGGACTAAAAATAATTTCGAATTATGGCTGATAGAAGGGGGATGTATTCGGTTTATATAGTTATTTATTTCATATTTATCTCCTAAATCAGATAGGATTTGATTTAAATAAATTGGAGTTTGCTTTGTTAGGATAGGATATTGATATGGATGCTTTCCTATTAGACTTCGGATTATGATTAACTTAAAATATAGTTCATATTTATCTAAATTATCTATAACATTTTTTTAAATTACTATAGATAATAAATAGAGTTAATATCTATTTAAACAATCTTTATCTAATCTCATTTATACAAGCTGAAATATTTAATACTAAATTGATATTTATTCTATATTATGTAAATAGTGTACAATATAAGTAACATGTAAAAAGTAATAAAAGTTATAAAATAAATCTTAAAAGTTTGAGAAAAAAATTTGTATAATATAGTTCAGATCCTTAATATACTAGAAAAATAGTTTTATATATTTTTATACTAATTTCACTAATGAGAACTATACTAAATATATGTAAAATAATATAAATTATATAATAAGTCAATAAATAGTTATTTAAAAATCCAAAAATTCTACAAATATTTATTTTGAAATCAGAGGATTTACAAAAGTCTTATTTAGATAAGGACTAAGAAGAATTTTAATTCCCCTTAGATTTTCCACTATTTAATTCAAATTGATTTAAAAGTAACTCAATCAAATATAATCCATTGTAGATAGATTCTACCTCTAATTTAAACTGTATTCAAATAACTTAATAACTTTTTTTTTCAACTTAAATCACCATAATTAATTACATATTAAATCAACCCATATTTAATATACATTTTTCGAGATAATATATGATAATAAATAAATTTCGAAAATACAAATATATATACACTCGCATACAAAAATAATACTTACATAAAACACAGTTTTTCTAAATTACTAGTTATACTAGTACCATAAAATAAAATGACCTTTTTTAAAATAAAAATAAAGTTTGATAATCCTCGACACAACGCATTTACAACTTCAAGCAATATAAAATATTTATTGTCTATTATTTTGAAATATTTTCTACATCTATATAATTAAAACATTTTATAAAAATATGTACTTCGCACTTATTTCTACTTAACGAAAAATTTACGAATCGTAAACTCGTACGCGACGTACAAATACGAAGTACCAAAATCAATACCATATTTATAAAAAAAATATAGTAGAAATTTAGGGGTTTTACATCCTACCCAACTTACAAGAATTTCGTCCTCGAAATTAAGAATTAGTAGAGGGGTGAAAAGACAATTCAATTCACAACGCTCAACGAAAGATGCATTAGGATGTCTCGATTTCCATAACGGCGGGAATAATCATGGGTTAACGCGAGAATGAGAGAAAAATGAGCAAGGTTTAAAGTTAGAACATGCGATAAAGGTTAGCGGGGTAACTAGAGGGAATAGATTAGAGGCCTTAAAATAGGGTTTCTTGAGAGCCGGTTGATTAAGGGAGTGAAGAGGGTCACTCCTAATCTTAAGCGATTAGAGGGTCACGATAATAAATATAGGGCCAAGAAAAATGGACGATTAGTTAGGACGTGGATATAGTCACATGGAACGGTAATGATCATAATTGATAGGATCGGCTAGAGGGAATTCAAGTACAAGCGTCTTCGCTCTTCTAAAGTAGGTGAAGGCGAATGCAATATAGAGTTCAAGGATGATATTTCGAATACGAATACATGGTTCAAAGACGATGGAAAAATTTCAAGTAGAATTGTCAAGGCAGTCGCGGATGAGACTCTAGGGCAAGTTTGACTATGTCTCCATACGCGTAGAATAATATATGAAAAGCGAACCGAGTGCACTATGGTTGATCAGACCATAATACGTCGGTTCTGATTAGACAATGTATTAGTGGGCGCCCACATTAAACATATGTCATGATCAAGCTTGATAAAGAATAAGCTTGCAAAACTAAGCTATTTTAGCATCATAGTTAGATACAATTATAAGTAAAAGGTAATGTTGAAAGAATCAAATAGTCCAAGATCTTATAAGATCTAAGTTCATCCCAAAATTTGGGCCTATGCAGTCGGCTTGGTTGACTAGATAAGTTAGGGTCCACCGAATTCTATGGTCCAAGTGAACCTATCAATGTAGTCCACAAAAATGTTGGTTAGGTCGTGAGGTATTCTACCCAACTTACAAGAGTTAAACTAGTAGTGTAAAGGGTCGATGGGTCAAGCAATCAATGGTAAGCACAAGTCAAGCATTTTAAGGAGTCGGATAGAACACAATCACACATTGGGTGGAAAGAATTAGTCAAGGTTGAGTCTTTATCCGCAGGCTAGAAAATATATTAGTTCTAATGGTAAAGAATTGAGTTTAGTCCTTACGACTCGAAGGTCATATCAAGCAAATAGAGCACAAAGGGGCGTGTTTTAGTGGGACATGATTTACCTACATGAAGGTAGGCTCGTCTAGGTCTTGCATATGAAAGTTGTTGGAAGAAAAAGTCTAGTGTTGTGCTCCAAATATCCAAGTCATGGTAAGAGACGTCCAAAGGTCAAAAATAGAAAGTGGGAGTCCATTAAGGTAACAACTCATACGAAAATAAAATAGATCACGTTGAAGAATGAAATAAAATTAATTAAGGTCTCCCGTAAAAATAATTTAGGGATACAATTCTAGAGAGAAGATAGTCCATTATATGAATATAGTCAATGAACAATCTTTTTATTTTCACAATTTTAAACGATTGGAAGGCACCATAAAAGATCTAGATTTGAGGGGAGGTCGAGTGTGTCAAGATAGTGATACAGTCATGTAATTTGGTAGATGACTAAAGTATATACTACTTCCACGGTCATGAGGGATATGGCAATTAGTATGGAATACTCCTAACTCATTAGAGTTATCTTAGTGGCCTACAAATAAATAAATAAAAAGAAAATTTAACTGGAGTTTCCTCCAAAAGTTTTTCAATAAAATTTTAAAAAAATTAAACCACCAAAATTGTATTTACTCTAAGCTGTTCAATTAAACCATGGCTAACAATTTAATTTCCTTTAATAATCTCAAAGCAAACTCTCATCAGGGTACTACTAACTTTTTTTTTCCTAAAACTTAGCGTTCAAATCCAACTATTGAAATCAAGAGTTCATAATTCACGAATCTATAAAATTTTACAATCAATTAAAATTTTAAAACCCAAAAATTTTCAAACAACTGTAGAAAAACTCTTAGCATATAAAAACAATAATCTAAAAATTGAAGTTCAATATTTTAATGCACTTATCAACCATAATCCGACAACATGAATAAAAAAAACGTTCGGCCTTTTCTTTTTTTTTCAATAAACCATACATATTTTCTAAAATCTTCATAAATAAACTCGTTTCCTTTTTTATCTTTTTTTTTTACCAATTTATTGATAATCCTAATAAAAACCTTTTTACTCAAAATCTAAATAGATTTGTAAATCATAAATCACATGACACAACTTAAAATTTGAAAATCTTCCTCAAAAATTATTTTTTTATATCTTTCGAAATATTTTAAACGAAAATTTAAAAGTCGCTGCTTCCACTTAAAATTTGAAATTTAAGAAACATACTAATCGCAAATTGTACAAGAATAATTTCTACGGCTACATTTAAAATCTAAGATCCTTTTCAAACCAAATTTATAACTGTTCAAAGGCGTATAACTATAACTCAATAAATCATAAATATCACAACTTAAAAATGAAATCAGTTTTATATTTGCTCAAAGACGTATAGCTATAATCCAATAGATAATAAATATCAAAATTCGAAAATCAAACAATTTCTTAAATCAATTGTGCATAGATTCCAATATTTTCCAGCAGTATAATAAAATCCTATAAATCCTCTGGTGATCACTACTTGGAAATCTCAAAAATTAAACTTTCTTTATCTCTCAAAGCTGGTAATATCGCTATCACCAAACTTAGAATTTACTATTTAAAAAATTATACTTTTTAGAAAAATGCATTTATAACTTGGTTAACGTCTTCGTGTATTCTAATTGCCAATGTAATCCTTCTAGCCATAGGGTTGACCAATAAGTATAACGTGTAGTCATCTTTCTAACCATGTTTAAGCACGAGATGATAGGGTGTTGGTAGAAAGAGTTCAAGCAAGATGCAAAAATCAAGGGAGACCACGGGAGTTGGAATATGGAAATCAAGGAAGGTAAAGAAAGGTGATCAAGTATGTGGAAGAGATTCCTAGATTCTAATCCTATATTGCAGGCCCGTTCGATAAATTAATATAACCGAAACGGCAAAGGTGACCTGCATGGGCCACCACAAAAAACATGTAACACCCCAGTCCCAAAATACGTAGGACCAAGTACGTAAACATGCCAGCTGTAGATATACGAAAAATACTCCAATGTATGGAATCCTCGTATAAATACATAAGCTGTAAAATATAGAGGACCAAGACATGCTAAATTTTATCCACAAATATATAATAAAATAAAGATAGAATCAATTTGAATAGTTATGGTACAATCGTTGGGCGGAGACAAAGTCCACTACCAACTATCTCAATGAAATAAATGTACAAGGAGGCGATCGACCAAATGATAAAACGAACCAAGAGCAATCATCTTCGAGAAATGGAGAAGATCACGGCCTTGGCTAGAACACCTGCAAAAAATATGAACACACACCTGGGGAAAAACCAGGTCCTCAGAGGAACGTAACAAGACACATAATATCATGCCAATAAACTGAATAATAAAGCTCAACAAAAAAGTATGCATGAGTTAAGGTTCCTAACCATCCTATGTGATATGCATTTTGAGGACAACGTTCTACGCAGGGGCTGTAACGGATTCACGCAAGCAAGTAATAGAGAGTGGCCGTCAAGTAGCGCTCATCCGAGACGCTATCGGCCCTGGACAGAAGGTAGTGCTCATAGGAGTCACCATCGGCCCAAAATGTGTGTAAAAATAAATGTAGCCCCTACGCTAATAACTGTCCCCTCCCTCCAATGATACTATACATGTATCGACTCCACGATACTGTTTTAATCCTTAATAACTGCCAAGTCTTCTAAAAAAATCTATTGGCAGTTATATCCTAACGTACGGCCTGTACGCACCAATGATCAGTCAGCACGCAAGTCTACATCTATATGTGACTCACAACTCACACATAATCCGTGGCACAACGTGACAGTTTATGAGATGCACTAAACATACGGTGGTCCCTTAAGTCCAAGCCAATTGCATAAAGTATAATAATTTGCATCTATATATAGTTTTGAAAGAACAACATAAAAAAACATGCATGATATTGAGCAAGAAATTAAACAGTAAAGACAAGGTGTCTTGTCTGATATCCGAGTGAGGTAAGATGATGTCCTGGCGATGAATCAACAGCAGCGCACAAGAGGAAGGTATAGGTACAACTTCGGATGCTGAAAATAGTCTATTATCTAATTATAAATAATACTGCACCTATTATATTTATTTAATAAATTCTAAAGTTAGGATATGGCATAGGTTTTTGTATTAGCTCTCCGAAAAACTAAACGGATCGCATTTTCGTTTCCGGAATCTTCCGAAATCGCAAAAATACTGAAACCCGTTTATTTTTAGGACACTAGATACTCAAACAATTTTGTAGAAATCTATAGAATGAAATTTGTCTATTAAAATATGTTTTTGGAAAGCTTACCTTGATACGCTTCTTTTAAAAAAAACTGGAAGCAAAACGAAGTTCGGAGCTAGGAGATATCGTCGTTGCAAGTTGCTCTTGCTACTAAAAAGCGGGGCTGAATTCTAATGACGAATTTTAGAGTTTCTATTGGACTAAAAATAATTTTGAATTATGGCTGATAGAAGAGGGATGTATTGGGTTTATATAGTTATTTATTTCATATTTATCTCCTAAATTAGATAGGATTTGATTTAAATAAATTGGAGTTTGCTTTGTTATGATAGGATATTGATATGGATGCTTTCCTATTAGACTTCGGATTATGATTAACTTAAAATATAGTTCATATTTATCTAAATTATCTATAACATTATTTAAAATTACTATAGATAATAAATAGAGTTAATATCTATTTAAACAATCTTTATCTAATCTCATTTATACAAGCTGAAATATTTAATACTAAATTGATATTTATTCTATATTATGTAAATAGTGTACAATACAAGTAACATGTAAAAAGTAATAAAAGTTATAAAATAAATCTTAAAAGTTTAAGAAAAAAAATTTGTATAATATAGTTCAGATCCTTAATATACTAGAAAAATAGTTTTATATATTTTTATACTAATTTCACTAATGAGAACTATACTAAATATATGTAAAATAATATAAATTATATAATAAGTCAATAAATAGTTATTTAAAAATCCAAAAATTCTACAAATATTTATTTTGAAATCAGAGGATTTACAAAAGTCTTATTTAGATAAGGACTAAGAAGAATTTTAATTCCCCCTAGATTTTCCACTATTTAATTCAAATTGATTTAAAAGTAACTCAATCAAATATAATCCATTGTAGATAGATTCTACCTCTAATTTAAACTGTATTCAAATAACTTAATAACTTTTTTTAAACTTAAATCACCATAATTAATTACATATTAAATCAACCCATATTTAGTATACCTTTTTTGAGATAATATATAATAATAAATAAATTTTGAAAATACAAATATATATACACTTGCATATAAAAATAATACTTACATAAAACACAGTTTTTCTAAATTACTAGTTATACTAGTACCATAAAATAAAATGACCTTTTTTAAAATAAAAATAAAGTTTGATAATCCTCGACACAATGCATTTACAACTTCAAGCAATATAAAATATTTATCGTCTATTATTTTGAAATATTTTCTACATCTATATAATTAAAACATTTTATAAAAATATGTACTTCGCACTTATTCGTACTTAACGAAAAATTTACGAAACGTAAACTCGTACGCGACGTACAAATACGAAGTACCAAAATCAATACCATATTTATAAAAAAAATATAGTAGAAATTTAGGGGTTTTACAATGCGGCTGGAGGATCTGGCCACATAGATTTTCTTCATGCGGCTGGCAGTTTCAGCCGTATGAGCATCCTGCATGCGGCTGGCAGACTTGGCCGCATGAGTATTTGGCTTCTTCTTGGAGCGCATAGAATCACTCTTTGTCCCTACAAGTCCAGCATCGTAGTGCTTTCCTCTGCCGAACTTGGGGACAGTAGAGTCCTCTATGGCTTGAAGTGGAGCCGTATAAGAATCGCCTTCGCCGTCTTGGGTAGCAGAGAGTACTCCGTCCAAGGCTTGGAGAGGAGCAAGTGATTTTGGCCTCCACTTCCTGCAAGCCTTCTTTGTGCGGGTTTGCTTCTGGACTGGGCCAGTGCTCCCTTCGGAGAGTATTTCTTCAAACGCCTGTTGGTCGAAGCGGACGACCATCTTCTGTTGCATGGAGCCAAGTTTGGCTGCATTCGATTGCGTCACCAACTCCTCAGCCGTGGAAAAGTTTGTCCCCAGCAGAGTCGCCATCGTGTTTGCCATGAAATATAAAAGACCAGAACAATTATCGGAGGACTGGACTTTTACTTCACAATACAAACTCGCTTGTACAAAGAAAGCCTAGGGACGAAAGCCTAGGTACAGCAATCTAAGTATAATTGTTTATTTTAGATTCTGGAGGGTGACGATAGAGGCTCGGGAAAGCGATGACCGCTCTGCCTTACTCCTTGGACGATCGGGTGCAACCTTGGCTCTGTAGAAGTACTGCTTGGCGTTGGTGAAAAAATGCTCTCCTTTTGATCTCTGTATATTTTTTCTCTAGTTCTCTGGCTCTCTGTGTCTCTTTTTTTTTTATCAGAGAATCTTATTTTTTGCAAGGGAATGACACCTTGCTATTTATAAGAGTGGGGGGGCATCATTAGGGTTTGTGATGATTGTTCATTCTTAAAAGTCGGTGGCTAAGGATCACTGAATCTGGGCCGTTCATCTTGAATATAAGAGTTTTGAGCAATTAATGTGATTGCATCAAATCTTTTGTGGATAATTAATGATGATTGACATAAATCCTCCTGATTTGTCATGCCAATCTCGGATTTCCCGCTACGTGTCATTGATTTTCCTGATTGTAAAATGATCTGATCTGATCCCAATATTTTATTGGGATTTGTTGATAGATTTCGATCGATTTGATGCCACGTGTCCCACTATTATACCACGTGTCTTAACCGTGAGCCATTGACAAAATCTGAGCCGTATGAGGATTGCTCCTCATTGAGCTGCATAAGGCTGGCCACGTGTCAAGGCTGCTTGGGAGTGGCCCCTGAACATTTGAACCGCATAGTGATGATCTGAGCCGCATGGGCGTAGACGGCCGCATAATGGGTAGCTTCTTTGTGAGCCGCATGGAGATAGTCCTCGTGAGCCGCATAGGGTAGCCTCTGCTTGAGCCGCATATGACAGCTTTGGCCTGAGCCGCATGGGACAGCTTCGGCTTGAGCCGCATGGGGTGGTCTCTGTTCGAGCCGCATGCGACTGTCCACGTGACAAGGCCGCATGACAGTTTCTGGATCTCGGAAGATTGTGTCAGAGATTTCCTTCGTTTCCCTAGGAGTCTGCCATTATAACAGAGTCATAATTGTAACTTTGTGTCAGAGCTGTCATTTGTCGGAGCTGTCAGCCGTCAAGGCATTAAATGCAGCAAAGGACAAAGGGACGAGCTGTTTGCAGGCCATGTGGCTCCCCTCTGAGCCGCATAGAACTTATCCGAGCCGCATAGACGCTTGAGCCGCATGGATCCCTGAGCCGCATGAGCTCTCTGAGCCGCATGAGATTCCCTGGCCGTATGGATCTTTCTTTATTCTTTTCCATGCTTCTACAACTATGATAAACGGCGTAAACATCCGCCTATAAGTCTCAATCCTTAAAGTAAAAGATTGATCGGGGAGGAAATAATTGAAGACAAGAGAAGTAAGAACATCCTAATATTTATTTCACATGTATTTCAATTGGCTGAGAGAAAACTTTGAATCAAATCTAACTCGAGATTCGTATATGAATAACAGAATCAGGAATTATAAACCAATTCCTTACAGCAAAATAAAATTCAAAATAGGCAATTCTAACTTATGATATAAGATTTATATCTAATAGATCAAAAAAAATTTAACAGTTTATCAAGATTAGAACCTTAATTCCGAGGAAGCCTAACTTACCAAGTGATTAGTATATCCACATTGGATCATATCGTCATATCAAAAGTAATAGTGTACCTATAGAGATCTGGCAAGCTATCTGAATTTAATAATTCCTTATCTAAACCGTATAGCCTATCAGACAATCTTAACTACCCAATTAGTCAAATTAATAAGGGACTCTTATCCTAGTTATCCTCTTAAATCATTTTAATCCTAATTGTGAATGAGCATTTCCTAGTCGCAGGCTCGCAATGGTACGACTAACTTAAGTACCATCACGAGTTCGCATATTTTACGAAAACTGACATGCATGGGCCACCACAAAAACTTGTCACGATCCGCACCCATTTTTTCGAATACGAGACGTATACAAGCCAGCTTACGCCGCAGAGTCGACGGTAGAACGCTGTCATGGCCAAGATGCTCAAGATCACAAAAGAATAGCATTTATTGCTCATTCACATTTCTAAATTTATTACAACATTTACAACATTTATATTTAAAGAAAATACAAAGTTTTAATTAATGAAAATAATACAACTACTATCTATTTCTAGGTTTCTGTCTACAAGTACACCCGTATCTCCCAATGCTAAGAGAAACCAAAGCTAACCTGAAAAATGTTGGTTTCCAGTCAGGAATGGAACAAGTACACAAACCGACGGCAATGCAAAAATATAATAGAATTAACAATACATGAAAATAACATATGAGAGATAAAAACTAGAAAGTAACTGATATGGAAAGTGGTGAAGAAGACAAGGAAAACAAATAAAATACAACTATCTATGTGTTTTAAAGTATCATGTTCGACATGTGAACGACTAAGGGGTAAATACGGCACCCTGCACGTGTCTTGTGCTGCTGCTATCAGTCAAGATTAGACATATTGGGATGGGTAAGGGGTAGTTAACGTGTCTACTAAGATATTTCTCCTTCCAGCTAGTACTCATGGAATCAGGTCGCAAGCATGGTAATCATGAAAATGACAATCGAGAATGTATAATAAATCCATGATACTAATCTCCGTGCGACGAACGATTCAACAAGCAGCAAGACAAATGTATAAACATGAAATGAAAGGACTACTATGAATCGAAAGCAATCAGAAAGTGCACTTGCCTGAGGTCCTTTGTTGGTGAAATCGAAAATACAACCACATCAGATGAGTCACTAAAGTCAACACATGTAAAAAGTCTTCGGATACTGAAATAGACATTACCAACGTTCTCAAAATAGTCAAATGAGCTACAATTGTCTCTCCTTAAGTCCAATTCTGGATACAGGGGCAAAACGGTATTTTTGAGTCAAAACGGTGTCCGCCGTTGGACCCGATTTGCACCGAAAAATGTGCCAGAGTCAACGGTCTCTAAAGTCATCAAACTATATATCCAAAGTTGGATTCCGGCGGGCCGTGCACAAAATTGCCCGTTGAGTAGGATCGTGGGGCCCACAAAATGGCGATCCGATCAACTGTCTCAGAATTGGACCAAACTTGGCATAAGGACCAGAAAAATGATACGGTCCTACTTGTATAAGTTTTGTCTCGATTTGATGAACGTACACAAAGTACTTAGAAAATTTGCACAGAGGCCGATACGGTAAATTTTCGACGGATACGTATTAAATTCGTCGCGCACACGCAACCAATTTGAATTCCGTCAAAGCCCACACGTCCGCGAAGCCGATACGCACCTTTCTATAATTTCGGTTCGCGACCACATCGCCCGGATTGGCGGGACGCACGTCGTATCGAACAACTTTTTTATTTTCTATATTTTTGAAAAACAGGTTTTTGTCGATCTTCAAAGAGGTTTATCTTGATGCATAATAGATGAAATCAAATTCCGTAAATAGCATTTTGATGCCCTATAGGTTGTCTTCAAATAGGTTTAACTAGATTTCGAAGAATCGATCTAGATTGGAAGATATATGCCTTCCAAGTTGAGTGCCTGGACTGTTTGTGTTCTATTTTTGTACGGTTATTCGTCAGTTTTGACGTCGACTTCTCGGGAAATCTAGGGCCTATGAAAATAAACTAATTAAAGAGGCTTACAGTCCTATATGTTGTGTAGGCACCCGAAGTGACGGCTCGAAGAACGACCGATCGTGTGCGAAGAATACTCGCTGCAAAATCATCCCGCTGCTGATGTCGCTTCTGAACAATCCAAGCCGCGCGCGCGTTTCTGGCCAACTCCGGCCGCGCGCTACGGTGGCGCCGGCAACGGGTGGCCGCCCAGGTGACGGAGGATGGGGCACGTGTGGGTTTGGGTAAAGCTAGGGTTTTGATGTGCTCGCGTTCTCTCTCGATATATACGTGCGAGAAGGAGATAGGGTTTTTGCTCTGTGGGGAATTGAACTCTCGGCTGGGCTTGGGGATGCCCGGGCTCGGGCTGAGTTGCTGGCCTGGGCTTAGGTTGTTTTATCATGGTTTTATTTCTTTTTTTTCTTTCTATTTCTATTTATTATTTAATACATATATATATATATATATATATATATATATATATATATATATATATATATATATATATATATATTTTAAAAAAAATATATATATATATATGTATTAAATAATAAATAGAAATAGAAAAAGAAAAAAAGATATATATATATATATATATATATATATATATATATATATATATATATATATATATATATATATATATATATATGTATTAAAAAAAAATATATATATATATATATATATATATATATATATATATATATATATATACACACACATATGTATACATACTACTATATACGTTCATATATACACATACGCATATATATAGTATTTATTTATATAACTCTATATATATATTTACTTAATGTATATATATATATATAACTAAGTATATATTGACCCATATATATACATATGTACACACATACATATGTACAAACAAAATGTTTACATAAATACCAGGAATAACAATATTATAAAGAATTTTCTATAACCAAATGGTTGTACTACATATATTTATTCTATCTACCAACATTTATCTAAACAGAACTCTATTGACTTATAAATATTTATATAAAGCCTAATACATACGTGCCACCTATACATACAAGTATTCATAGTATAAAATCCCAAAACTAAAATTTCATTCTAAGGAAGTCATTATCCTATTTTCTATGTAAAATATCTGTTATACAGAAATAATATATTTAACATATTTAAACATTATATTAAAAATATACTCTCTCGACCAAAACATAAATACCAATATAATTGTAGTTGATATATATACATCTGTATGGATGTCTTTGAACGCACTACCTGTCCACATGGGTTTGGTCTTAGTCTGAACTAAATTGGTATAACAGGGTCTCATACAAGTCAATAATCAAAAATAATTAAATAATTAGATTATTTATAGGGTCATGTTACAACTTAGCCTGGTTTTCCTAGTTAGGACATCACTATGGCTCGACCTTCCCTACCAGGGATAATACACTAGTCAAAGCACGCCACTTGCACTATCCGTGCCACGATTTCTAGTCACCTTGTACTCTAATTTCTAACCATGGCTAAAATCATCTACCGTAATAATTAACTAAATAATTATTTATATAAATCTAAAAATCACCATTTAAATAAAATAAATAATAATAAAAATATTTCAAAATTTTCGGGAAAGGGGAGCTACAGTCTTCATTGTGGTGTTCTATTTATCTAGCATGATCATCATATATGCAAACTAAAGGTACTAAGAAAACAATCATCAATCAATGGGTGGAAAGAAACAGGTAAAAGGAATGAACAAGACCTAATCTCCTAATCCATTGCCTGCAGGGTGGGTCTCCTCGGTAGCCATCACAAAAGCCCTACCCTGACGGGGTATATCCCGCTGCTGGTGTGGGGGCATGATGCGGTACCGCAGGTGGCCTAGCCCGCGCTCCCTGAGCTGTACCAGTAATTTATAGGCTCACGGGACAATCTCTCATCTGATGTCCCGCTTCACCGCAATAGAGGCACATCCCCAGCCTCTTCCTGCAAACCTCCCAGATATGACTGGGCTTCTTATAGAAGTTGCAATATTGGTCATTCTGCACCTGCCTCTGCTGATGGTACTGCACCTGCTGAACTAGTGCCTAGCCTGAAACTGCTGCAGGTGCAGTGGAAAAGATTGATGCTATAGCTGAGGACGTTTAGCAGCCCCCGCGCTACTAGTAGCCCCCGAGAACATATCACGGTCCCTCTTAGGCTTCAAGTCCCACTCCCGCTCTACCTTGCGGGCCTCCGCAAAGATCTCAGTATAAGTCGCATAGAAAGATGGGATAAGGATCTTGATATCCCAGATCAATCCCTCTCTGAAACGGCTCACTCTGATCTCCGGGTCGTGAACCATATACTCCGCATATCGGCTCAGACGGCCAAACTCTGCGGCGTACTCCTCAACAGACAAGTCGTCCTGGTGTAGGTTCTAAAACTGCCTTGCCAAGTCGATCTTGTCCATAGGAGAAAAGAACTTCTCCTTGAAGAGAACCTTGAGCTCGGCCCAGGTATGGCCCTCCCCAGCAAGAGCGGGCTCGTTCTTGAACCAGGTACGGGCGATGCCCAACAACTGTAGCCCTACCACCTCGACCTATAGGTCGTCTGCTAGGCGGGAAGCCCTCATCTTCCGCTCGATGTCCTCGAGCCAGTCGTCAGCATAAACTACACCCTCAGTCCCGCCGAAATTATGAGGCCCCAGTTACTTGAAGTCCTGGATGCGGCCCTGCCTCGGATGCGCTCCCTGATGCGGATCCCTCTGCTCCACGGCTGCTAAAGCCAACTGGTGGGCATCCTCCATGCCCTGACGCATTGCGTCAGCCTGTCTCTGCTGTGCCCCAGACTATGCTCTCTGAGTCTTCAACATCTGCTGGAATAAAGCAAGCATCTGTCCCATGTCTGTAGGCAGAGGAGACGGAGGAGAAAGAACATCTGTAACTGATGGAGGAGTCCGCTATACAGGAAGAGGAAGAGTGCCCACGTCAACTAACTGGTACTACGGCAGGAACAGTCGTAGCAACCTCCAGGACAGTCCTCAAAACTAGTGGAGAAGCGCCTCCAAAAGCTGCTGCCGACGCTCCGACTGTGACAGGAAGTGACTGGATCAGGTCCGCAAGATATATCAGACCTCTCATATCCGGGGCCTCAGGATGCTGTGATCTTGTCTGCACCATCCTGAAGACAGATTGAAAGAAGGAAATCAATATGGCACAAGAAAGATTATATCAAAGAGGACAGTTAGAATGCAAGAATCAATATCAAAAAGGATAGTTAAAAGATCAACAAGTGAAAGTTTTTCCTATTTTGTGATTGAATAAACTTAGCCTACAGCCTATCCTAGATATGTACCACAGGCTCATAACAGCACTCTAAATCGAGCGCCACTACGATATCACACTAATTATGACTTCAAACCTGCATGGGCCACCACTAAAAATGTGTCACGACCCACATCCGGAGTAAGGGCACGAGTGCGTGACAACATCCCAGCCAACGCCGCAGAAACGGCGTAGAACGCTGTCTAGGTCTACTATCTAACAATAGTTATAATATCAAAACCTGTCGAGAACGGTCAACTCCGAATGGAGGACAAGCAATAAAATATAATATACTCCATCACAAACTCTAAGAAAGATAGATGATACCGAAAGATAAAGACAACAAGATATAAAATATCATCCAGAAGATCCAACACAGAAATAATACAAGTCTAGAGTCAACAATCTCTAATACAAATACTAAAATAATAACAAGCCAAAATGTAATCTGGAGACAAAGTCCAGTACCAAACTAAACCAGCTAAGCTACTCTAAAGCCCCATTGGCTGGAGCTAACCCTTGCTGAACTAGGGTCTCCAAGTCTAAGCCAACTACGTCATGAGGACCGTAGTAGGTAGGACACTCGTCCTCTCCATAATTTGTAAAATTTTGTCAACATATCCAGTCAGGATGGAACGAGCATAAATCTCAAATAATAGTTCTAGTTAGATGATATTGAAAATATAGCTGTAAATAGAGAGAATATACAAGGTAAAATAATGTGTACACGAATCATGGTAAGGCATATCAAGACTGTAACTGAAGGTAAGAACAAAAAAATAGTATATATCATGTACGAAAAATCTGGAACTATATCTATGTGAGTTTAGTATTAGTTTTAACATGTGATCGGCTTGGGTTACACAGGAGAAAAAGGGCCTGGCTAGTCATACGTGAAGTGTATGGCTAACACTCTCAGGGAACAAGAATCATAGAAGGAAAAATAATCACATATCTATGCTAAGTAACCCCATCCCCGACCAGTAAAGTGGATCCAGTAATGACATGTCATGGCACATGATTCTCCGAGGAGGTAGCGAGCCTTCACAGGAATCGTGTTATACAATGCACAAGGAACAATGAAAGACTTGCACAGGATATACCAAGAAATACAAGGAATAACATCTCATGATAGAATCCAAACAAATACCAATCTATGTGAACAATGTGTCAAGAGAACAAGGATACCTACACTAAATACAAGAAACATAGGTGATATCATAAAACAGAAATATTATCAGAGAATGTACTCGCCTGAGATCCGATGGAAATATGTCAACTGTGTAATCTGGCTCAGAGTCAAATCAAAGACCTAAAGATGAGATATCATGAGTTAATTAGGATTTAATAGTGTATAGCATAATTTCTAGTATATGTTATGAAATCTAGGTCAAACTCAGTCATAATAAGTCACACCAAGCCAAACTAAGTCACACTAGGTCAATCTAAGTCAATCTAAGTCAAACAAGGTCAAACTAAGTCAATCTAAGTCAATCTATATTATACAAAGTCAATCTAAGTCATACTAGGCCTAACAAAGTCAAACTATGTCACACTAGGTCAATCTAAGTCAAAGGTTGACTTACAGTTAACTTTTGGTCAACCGGTCAATTCTGGTCAACCCTGGTCAACTCATAGTCCACTCTAGGTCAAACTAGATCAATGGTTGACTCACAATTGACTTTTAGTCAACTAGTCAACTCTGGTCAAGTTTTGGTCAATTTTAGGCTAAAGTTGACTTTTGGTTGACTTTTAGTCAAAACGGTCAATGATGGTCAAACGGGGTCAACCCTAAGTCATTTACCCTATTCCTAATCATTACCAACCAAGCTATCCTAATTCTAACCCTATCTTAAACATGTTATCTCATATCTTAGTTCTAAGGTATTACCTTAACTCTATCCCATTACCTTACCAAGGTAAACTTATTACCTTAGCCTCTAACCGATACCCTTGCCTACTTTACCCTCACTCTACGTATCCTTCAATACCCTACCAAGGTATTCTAACACTTACCCTAATATCTCGATACCATACCATGTTATCTTGATACCTTACTTGCTAAAAAGGTAAATATCCATTACCTTGAAGGTAAAGGTAAATCCTAAGATACCATCATTGGTATTCCTAAGATACCACACTAACATATAGCTAACTAGTATCATATCTCTAATACTAACTTGGTATCCTAAAACCAAGACTCTAACACCATACACTAACTATATAGGATACTCACATCTATTACCTACTAATCATTATCCAAACTCATAACATATCCTAACTTATTAACATACCATCTAATAGATACCAACATCTATCTATTAACTTATCTAACCCACTATATATATACGTATATATACACCACTACTTAACCCTCTAAACACTCACCAATAACACACACACACATACACACACATGGGAAGGGGGATTTGGTAGCTGCCTAGTACAGCCACCCTGCTGCTAATACTGCTTCTAAAAGCAGCATTTAAGCTGCTACTACTGCTGCTGTTTGGGGCATCAGTGCTGCCCACTGCAGCTGCTGCTGTTGCCCCCCACTTAGGGCTACGGCTGCCCTATTTCTCCCCTCTCAACTCCCCTCTCTACCCACATCACCAACCCCTCTAAACACACTATCAACCCTCTCCAAAATCACTCGTACACTCTCTATAAAATCACTCCAAGAACACATTCAAACACTCTATCATTCTACTCTAAAACCACTTCTCACAACACTCAAAACCAACTCTAACATACCATAACTCACTCAACCTCCACCAAGACACAACCAATGAACTCCATCACTCCCACACACATAACAACCACCACCACACATACATATATATATATACTAATACCACCACTACCACCACACATACTACCAGCACCACCACTACTACCACATACTAACACACTTCCCATATAAATATACACACATACACATACACACACTCCTAAACGACCCAAAACCTTATTCGAATACCCAATCCTTGTAATTCTTCCCTTTAGGCCTAGACACAGTGCCCCACACAAGCAATGTAACTCGCGCACACGAGCGGAAAACGAGAAACGAGGCCCGAATGGCCAAATGGTCATTCTGGCGACCCTGGGGTGTCCGATTTACGATACCGCGTGATACAGACACCAAACCTATCCAGATTCGACCCAAACTCTACCCACGAGTTCTAAATAATGCTTAGAACCTATTCTAAGTACTAACTTGCATATTCTAGTGTCGGTACAAAAAGTCACCCGTGTGTTGGAACCCAAAAACCTCGAAAAAGTCTATTTTTATGATTTCTCGCAAAATGACCCCACGTATCCAAATATGGATACGTACCTAGCCTCATCTTACCCAAACTAACCTAATTATGTCTAATTTGGCTAGGGCAACACCCAAACAGGTCAATTTGGATTTTCCCTAAAATTGACATTAAACTTAGGTCAAAAGTCCCAAATTGTGTCCAATGGGTTCCAAACCACTTTTAACGGGTTATCCTACACCTCGGGCATCCTCTAATATACAAATGACACTAACTATGAGCAATTACAAGAGTTAGAGTTAGGGTTTACCTCTTGGGAGTTGGAATCCCAAGGAAAAGCCCCAAAATTAGTTCTTTTGGGTCAAGAGCCAAATCTATGCTTCCAACCCCTCCATGCTAGGTTCTACCTATATAAAATTCACACATGAGAGATGAACAAGGTTTAGCACCAATATTAGAGAAAGATGTAGAGAAATGGAAGAGATTTGACTTATTTTGGGCTTGAAATCAAAGGGTTTTGGCTTGGTTTGGGAAGAAACTCTCAAAAGAGAAGAACAAGAGCAAGATGTGAAGAAAATGAAGTGGAGAGGGGGTCTCCTTGCTGCCGGCCAAATTTATGGGGTTTGGAGGCATTTGGCAAATGTCCAAAATGCCCTCCAAGGCTCCTTTGAGTCAATTTTGTCTTATGTGGAAGTTTGGGGCTAAAAGGGTCAAGTTTAAATAACCAAATGGACCAATTAAGTCATATGGAATTTGTCTAAATGTACTATACTAATTAGTGGGATTTATGGGCCATGTCTAGCTAAACTCTGGGTCCCAACTAGAGTCTAAGCTATCGGGTCACTAACACAGGTCGAAATGAGCCAAAACTCAAACTAAACCCGAAAATACAATATTAAAATATAAAAATTCCCAAAATATTAAAATATAAAAAATGATCAAAATCACAATACATCAATTTAAATATTATTTAAATAATATAAAATTCACCAATTAATCAAAATTCTAAATAATTCAAAAGTCACAAAATGACCAAAATATCCTTAAACTAAAAGGTGGTAATTAGCTAATCTAGTCACATGGGTTAGGCCTCTTTGGTCATGGTTAGTCTCTAGGCTAAGCAGCTCTAAGGTTACACTAGCCAAAGAGCAAAATCACAAAACACTAATTTAATTAAATTAGAATAATCAAAATCACCAATAAATCAATAACATGATTTAAACCTATTAGTAAATAATCAATTTTACAAAAGTTCAAAATTATCCTCATTTTTTAAAATAGGCAGTTACAGGACCCTTTTGGCTTCTACCCAAAATAATCTCAACTTTAAAAACATTAGATTTGTAGGGATTTGCAATATCACTAAATTAATTTATTTTGACTAAATGTTTGAACGTGTCAATGGACTTTATAATAACATAGTTTATTGCAAACCAATGCTTGTCTAACATAATCCAAGTATTGTGACAGAATAATATTATGATTTTTTTGTCTGAGTAGAAATTCTAATATTGTGACAATATGGTCAGCTAAGGTTCATGCAAATCGACCTCAATTTTTTTAATATAAAATTACTTTAATACAATAATATACAATACCATAATCATTTTCAAATGATCAGGACAATACAAAAGATACATTATTTTTATACATTTTAGAGAGAGTTTCATTATTCTCGCTAAACATCCTACTAATATCAGAATGATAGAGCAAAGAACTTTGTTTTACGTACCTTCACCCTCAGCATGTTTGAGTCTTTCCTAACAAGTCGCAATCTCTAATACTTCTGACTTAGAGAGATAACATTATAAGGAGCATGTTAAGAATAAGTGAGTACAAAAATAAATTTGTATTACCGTTATCGTTAACATTTTGCTTCTTCCCAGAAAGTTGAAAACATTTGTAATGATCCTATCTTCAAAAAATAGAATTTAATTTGCATATTACAAGAAAGGTAACTGAAACGATACCGGCCCAAACTTGTTCATTCTGGCAAAACAATGCATTCGCCACAGTAATTTAACAAATAATAGATCAACACAAAAGGTCCAAAATTCAACAAGATAACATTCAGGTCTATAGGCAATTTCATGAATTGTCACTCTCGTTTCCCGTTATAAGTATTTTCAGTATACGTGTAGGAATTTCTGACATTTGTCAGGTGGCCCGTACTTTGACTTGTCTTGATTAGCCTTGACTTGGTTGTAGGAACGAAATCGTAAAGCAAAATACTCTAGAGGGGGGGTGAATAGAGTAGGCAGCGGAATATTGCTAATTAAAAATCTTGTTAGCAGTTAGATCACAGATATAAAAATAATCACAAAGTAAATGACAGAAATAAAAAGTGATCAGAAGGCAAACGCAAACACCGAGATTTTCCTCTTGTGAGGACTAGTCTAGTCGGAAGAACTCTAGCTTCCAGTTGAATCCACTATTGGAAAATTCTACAAGTTTTCATACGAAGTCCTTGCAACTTCTACAGATGCGAAGCTTTGATACGAAGAACTCGACCAACTTCAATTATGAAGAGTTGTATCTTCTATCAAGCCTCTGATTACAGTCGCTCTTGAAACTTATAGACCGCACCGCACTGGCAAATCGACTAGAAGGATTGTAACTGGCTTAGGATTTGAAAATGTAAGCTTTGAAAAACTCTTTGGAGAAAATGTAAGCTTTAGAAGAGAAGAGATTGAAAGTGAATTGGGTGATTTGAAATGATCGAAATACTTCTCTATTTATAGTTTTTCCAAAGACAGAACTCTGACAGAATTCGGGCAGAATTCGGACAGAACTCTTTGTAACAAACCGCAACTGAAGGGTGACCAAGTTCAAAATCAAACATTCATCTTGGCCGAACTCTGGCCGAGTTCTGCTAGGGTTCTGCCAGTTCATTTTTGAGAAAAATCAATTGGGCTTTTTTGAAAAGTCCTTCAGAAGCTTTTTGTAAAAAGGATGTTTTTCAAAAACATAGGTCATTTTTAAAGAGATAGGTCAGTTTTGAAAAACAATTCCGGACAACCTATTTGCCAGTACGACTTGGTGTACAATGTATTTCCAGACTCAATAAAATGAAAAATTATATTACTTTAATGGAAATACATTCTAAATGGCAAACGGCTTCAGTCTTGAACATAATAGATATCCATTGTTGAGCAGTAGTCCAAAACGTCGTAGGTAAACATCTGAATTGACTTGTATTTATATCGAGACCGAGTTTGATCAATTATTAAAATCAGGTTTGACCATGACCAATGGGCCAACAATCTTTCCCATTTTGATAATTGACAAACCTTGCTGATATAACATCTAAGTATGGATCAATTCAAAAATGTGTAATACCAGAGAAAATAAAAAATTGTTCATAACCTGCATTCAGTGAAGATGTTAGATCCTATTTCTCCCCCGTTATCACTTAGCAAAATAATTATAAAAGAGAAAGCTCTCCCGCAATAAGTGCATAAGTAACAAACAGCGAAGAAACACAAGAAATGTATATAAAACATTCATGACATGCATGATATAGACAGTTTAAAAAGATATTGTATAGTCAACACAGGCACAGCATTTGCCACAGGCAGTTTATATGGAAGCATAAAAAGAGATAATGCTATAGTAAAGCTGAAACAAAAAAAAATGCTGAATAATAAACTAAGTGAAACATATGCCAAACTGAGGCATAATAAAAATCATGTCTATGAAGAGTCACAGATAATAACTAAAATAAAAGTACTAATAAAATATTGGAATGTAGGAGCATTTCCAAGTAAACATAAGACATAATATTAGTCTCAAAAAAATCGTAACATCTCAAAAGTCATTATCCTCATCATCATCGTCAGCGGCTGCAGCGCCAGCAAGTCCAGATGGAACAGCTCCAGAAGTACCAGCTCCAGAAGTATGAGGAGTGGCACCAGAAGTATGATACCAATCGTAAGCGTTCCCCGGCTGGAACAGAGAGTGGATCGCCTCATCATCAACGCTGGTATCCAGAAACAGAAGGGTCTCGAGGTAGAGAGCTAGCTGAGTGACCCGTCTGCGTAAATCTCATATCGACGAAGGAGTTGGCAATAGCCTGGAACCGAGTCACATCATAGAACTCACGTTCCCTGGAAGTGTCAACATAGAATGACTTGCAGATCTGAAAGGTGCTGATGAATACCCTCAAATGACATAGGGTAAGAATGAGGAGGACCAGGTACTGTGGGAGTAGGTGCAGGAGGAGCAGGTGCAGTAGGTGGAGGAACAGTGGCAATACTGCGACGAGAGAGTTTGAGGAACTTGGGTTCAGGGTCAACAACACATGTAGATAGGTCAATATCAAATCTCTGAAAGATACGTGGGATGAGCATCGCATAAGAGAGGTTGCGGTCTCTTTCGCGACATCTACCCATCATCTGAATGATAGTCTTAGGGGCAGAAAAACGAATCCCCTTAAGAATATGATAAAGAGCAGAGAGCTCAAGTACAGTGACATCATCTTTGGAAGTAAATTTTGGAAGTAAAGTGGAATAGATGATGTGATGTAATTCGTAGTTAAACAAGTTCAAGTTATTAGCCTTGAACTTTCCAGGACGAGCACGTGCGGGCGCCCAAAGCTCATTCTTGAAACTAACGAGAGTCGTACCATCGGGGAAATCAAAATCTGTGATGTCATCGAGCGGGGCACCTTCGTTTGGAATACCAAGGATTTCCGCTAACGTTTTATCAGTGAATTCGATATCGATCCCTCCGACATGTGTTCTCACGGTAAAAGTGTCTAACACGAAATTACAATAGAATAATCTAATGGCATTAGTAGCAATAGAAAATTCTAAGGTAACAAAGTATTGTAATCCTAATGCCTCAAAGTAAGGACGGTGGTCAGAAAAGACAGTCTATTTAATCGGTAATCTGGTACAGATAGTACGCATAATAAAATCTGCATACCATAATAAAGCTTGAGCGAAAGTTTTAAAGTAAAACTCGTCGATGCACCGTCATTCGATTGGATCGGAGAAAAGTAGGAATCCGTATGCGGATCCGAAGACGATGCCTCTTCACTGGCATTGGTCTTCTTTCCTCTTGAAGGGATTGAACTTAGGCATTCTTTTCCAATAATTCTAGAAACCCTAAGAATTTGAAAGTGGAGGAGAGAAGGAATTATACCTTCCAAGAATTGGATATGTTGTTGAGGACAAAATTCTCCACACGAATCCAAAGTTTGGACGAAAATCTCCACACAGATTAGAAGAACAAGGGTAGAGAATAGCTAGGGTTTGGAGGCACGGCTGCTGCTGTTTGAGGATGTTTGGAAGAATGAAGAAGATGGGGGCCTCGGATTCTGGCTGGTACATATATACCCAGTCGAACTCTGTCCGAATTCGGACCGAACTCGGGCAGAATTCGCCAAGGGTTGCCTGGCTATATATATATATATAAAATAATGATGGGGCCACATCTTTTTTATTAATTCATTTCAAATATTTAATTCAGAGTTTAGTAATTTTAAATCTCAAAATAATATAATTAATATTATTTTATAAATTATTATTCTTTACTCAGCATCTGTCTCAGATTAGCTGTAGGAGTACTGTTCCAGCTAACGAAGGTTCACCGGGGAACTCTTAAGTACCGCTTCGCTTCGACCGTAGTCGTGGTGACAGACAGACTCTTTTTAGGCTTGTTTCAAAAATAGTTTTTGAGTATCGAATAAATTAATTAATAAAACAAAATTAATTAATATTATTGACATCTAAAATGTCTCATTCTCGACATAAATAATTAAAACGATCTTTCGCTAGAGGTTTTGTGAGTATGTCAGCTAATTGATTCTGAGTGTCTATGTATACAAGGTCTATATCTCCATTTTGTTGATGATCTCTAAGAAAGTGATGTCGAATCTCGATATGTTTAGTACGAGAGTGACATACTGGATTCTTAGTCAAATTAATAGAACTAGTATTGTCACAGAAAATGGGTATGTGTGTAAAATACAATCTATAGTCTTCTAAAGTTTGTTTCATCCACAAAACTTGTGCACAACAATGTCCTGCGACGATATACTCAGCCTCGGTTGTTGATAATGCAACTAAATTTTACTTTTTACTAAACCAAGAGACTAGAGATTTTCCTAGGAAATGACATGTGCTGTCACGCCCCGATCCCAGTAGAGTCCTTTTCGTCCTCGCTTCGGGCTCTTTGGGACCGTTCGTCCTCACTAAGGCGTGATGCCGTACAAGTCTAAGTTGCGCTTGCACAAGGCCAAGACCTGAAGCAAGACAAGATAGACAAGGTTGACAATACGCAGCAGAACGTATCGCAGATAATTGAAGCAGCAGCGGACATATTTCAGAATACATGTATTGAACACAATGGTAACAAGAAACAAATCTCTTTATTGATTTTATTTGAACATATTACAAGCTCTCGATTCTCTCTGACATAATGTTATATTCTCTCAAAACTTTACAGATTATAATGATCCCGTTCCCATACATTACATCCCTTTATATACAAACTCTTTGCAACAGATGTCATCTCTTGGCATCTCTTCTAATTTCTGGCTCCTGAGGATGAGGCTCGGGCTATCGCTTCGGACTATCCTTCTTGATGTATAGTGCACCTGCATGCAGACTGATGGTGGGTCAGTATATCAGCATACTGGTGAATTGTGAACAAAGGAGCTACATTCTTCTGAAACTGATCACTGTTCATTTAGTGAGAAAAACATTTCTTGTGATGTGATCTTGCTACTCTTTACCTATGTTCATTTCATGAATGCATTAGTCAGTTTACATTCTTTTGAAAATATCTTTGAAAAGCCACAATTATTTCCATCTTAGCCGCTGTGCCTCCCACGGGTTCAGCTCGTCGCTAACCGCTGTGACTCGTATGGGTTCAGCTCGTCGCTAGCCGATGTGACTCTCTAGGGTTCAGCTCGTCACTAAGTGGATTCCCCAATGCGCATGCGATATCAAATGAATCATGCATCAAACGAGCAATTCATAAACAATTCCATATTCTTTTCAGGCAGGAAACAATTCTCTTTCTTAGCAGACAAATTACGGATTCTCTTATAAGCATACTCAAAGTCTAGCATCTTGTTATTAGCAACAACATTCATTCAAAAGCTCAGATTCTTATTAGGCACAAGCGAATCATAAAATGAGACTTTGTTCACTCATCCAGATTAATCGTCTTCTATTGCAGAGTCAGCAATCCGATCTTTCTGTCTATCTAGTGCCTTCGCGGAGCGGGGCACTACATAATTACCCACCGAAAAGAAGTTTCGTCCTCGAAACTTAAGAAGAAATTTACGATATCCTTAGTAGTGATAGTACTCATCATTTGCCATCATCAATCCATGAAATCACAATTCAGATCATATCAAGACTCTTGTTCAATCAAGCATTTCAATCCCAATCAATCAAATCGATAAAACATTTACCGGCATCATAAAAATATTTATGGACTTATTGTATGGAACGTTCATCTTATTATTGATATCGAGTAGGCAACGGAATTTCGATCAGAAGATATGTAAAATTTAATTTGAATCAAAATTGGCCAGAGGATCGTGTTGCTTTGATACCATTCTGTCACGCCCCGATCCCGCAGAGTCTTTTTCGTCCTCGCTTCGGGCTCTTTGGGACCATTTGTCCTCACTAAGACGTGATGCCGTGCAAGCCTAAGTTGCGCTTGCACAAAGCTAAGACCTGAAGCAAGACAAGATAGATAAGGTTGACAATACGCAGCAGAACGTATCGCAGATAATTGAAGCAGCAGCGGACATATTTTCAGAATACATGTATTGAACACAATGGTAACAAGAAACAAATCTCTTTATTGATTTCATTTGAACAGATTACAAGCTCTCGATTCTCTCTGACATAATAGTTACATTCTCTCAAAACTTTACAGATTACAATGATCCCAGTTCCCATACATTATATCCTTTATATACAAACTCTTTGCAACAGATGTCATCTCTTGGCATCTCTTCTAATTTCTAGCTCCTGAGGATGAGGCTCGGGCTATCGCTTCGGACTATCCTTCTCGATGCATAGTGCACCTGCATGCAGACTGATGGTGGGTCAGTATATCAGCATACTGATGAATTGTGAACAAAGGAGCTACATTCTTCTGAAACGATCACTGTTCATTTAGTGAGAAAATATTTCTTGTGATGTGATCTTGCTACTCTTTACCTATGTTCATTTCATGAATGCATTAGTCAGTTTACATTCTTTTGAAAACATCTTTGAAAAGCCACAATCATTTCCATCTTAGCCGCTGTGCCTTCCACGGGTTCAGCTCGTCGCTAATCGCTGTGACTCGCATGGGTTCAGCTCGTCGCTAGCCGCTGTGACTCTTGGGTTCATCTCGTCGCTAACCGCTGTGACTCGTATGGGTTCAGCTCGTCGCTAGCCGCTGTGACTCTCTAGGGTTCAGCTCGTCACTAAGTGGATTCCCCAATGCGCATGCGATATGAAATGAATCATGCATCAATCGAGCAATTCATAAACAATTCCATCTTCTTTTCAGGCAGGAAACAGTTCTCTTTCTTAGCAGACAAATTACGGATTCTCTTATAAGCATACTCAAAGTCTAGCATCTTGTTATTAGCAACAACATTCATTCAAAAGCTTAGATTCTTATTAGGCGCAAGCGAATCATAAAATGAGACTTTGTCCACTCACCCTAGATTAATCGTCTTCTAGTTGCAGAGCCAGCAATCCGATCTTTCTGTCTATCTAGTGCCTTCGCGGAGCGGGGCACTACAAGAGTTTTACAGTAGCTGTACTTGGTGTGATTATGTCTTCATTGTCATCATCGTCTAAGTGTTGATTTAGTTCATCAAACTTGACATTGATAGATTCTTCGATGATCATGGTTCTTTTGTTGAAGACTCTGTATCCTTTGCTCTTTGCTACATAACCTAAAAATATACCTTCATCGGCCTTTTCATCAAATTTACTTAAGCTATCATTAGTATTAAGAATAAAACATTTACAAGCAAAGATTTTGAAATAAGAAACATTTGGTGTTCTATCAAACCATAGTTCATAGGACGTCTTCTTCGATATAGGTCGAATTAGAACCCTATTGAGAATATAGCATGCTGTATTTACAGCTCCAGCCCATAAGTATCTAGGTAGACTAAACTGGTTTAACATTACTCTAGCCATTTCAGATAGAGTTCTGTTCTTACGTTCCACCACTCTATTTTGTTGCGGAGTCCTAGGGCAAGAGAATTCATGCAGATAACCGTGTGTGTCACAAAATTGCTTGAATTCTGCATTCTCAAATTCGCCGCCATGATCACTACGAATGTGAGTAATCATGAACCCTTTTTCATTCTGTACTTTCTTGCAAAAGGTGACGAATTCTGATAATGCATCGTTCTTGCGTGCAAGAAAATAAACCCATGTATATCTAGAAAAATTATCTACAATAACAAATACATATAACTTACCACCTAGACTAGCAATTCTACTTGGTCCAAATAAGTCCATATGCAACAATTGTAAAGGTCTAGTGGTACTTACAGCGTTCTTGGATTTGAATGCGGATTTGGTAGCTTTGTTCTTTTTACATTCACTACATACCGTATCCTTCTTGAAAGAAATATCTGGTAAGTCGCGTACCAACTTTTTCGTAGATAATCTTGAAATTGTATCCATGTTTGCATGACCGAGTCTCATATGCCATAGTTGACTCTCAACGCTTTTGGCCATCAAACATATACCTGCTTTGTTAGCATCTTCCAACAAATAGAAAACATATATATTGTCTTCCCTAATACCTTCAAATATATACTACCAGTTGAACTATCAACTATAGTACATTTATCTTTTACAAAGTTAATACCATAACCGTGATCAGCTAAATGGCTTATGCTGAGCAGATTATGTTTTAACTCGGTAACTAGACAAACATCTTTAATTGCTGGATAGGGAGCCTTACCAATGTCACTGATACCGATTATGTACCCTCTTAATTATTACCGAAGGAGACGTATGCTTCTTTATTCCTCTTCGACAGTGTTGCGAATAATGAAGCGTCACCGGTCATGTGCCGTGAGAAACCTCTATCGAGGATCCATTTGCTTCTAGTATGTGAAGGGCATCCCACCTACAAAACAATTTGCAGATAAAACTCTTGGTACCCTATTTCTTTAGGATCCTGACTGGTTAGTTTTCGGTATCCATGCATAAATATTTAAATCTACTAACTTTCTGATTCTATATGCAGAAGATATATGACCAATGAGGCCACAATAATGACATTTAGCATGTTGAGTGTTGAAAGTAGTGTGAGGTGCATGATTGGTAGGTTTTGGTTTTCTAGTATAGAAGAATGCATGCCTATTAGTCTTCTTGGGCATAGATTTGGTATGGTTTGGTCTGACAGTGTTGGGCGTGTTCCGATAATTCAGTAATTGACACATGTTAGAATAGAAAGCAGCAACTTCATGCCGTTTTTCAAAACTAATTTCCAACTTTTTGGAAGTGTCATACAATCTAGTATAGTCAGATGTGAGTGGTTCTAATCTGACCTGTGCACACTTGAGACTCTTGCTCTCCTTAGATAGGTCTTCCTTTAACTGGATAATAGTTTGGTCTTTTTCTTCGGATAGCTTAACAGTCTCGTGTAACAACAACTTAATAGATAAAGCTCACCAGACTCATTTGAAGAGCCATTATCTCTAACATGATCTAGTAGGTCGGTAAGTCTTCCTATTTCACCTTTGTACTCTTTGAGTACCTTCTTAGAGGTTTATATTTACTACGCAATTTCCTGTAATCATCTTACAGTTCACTGAAAGCCTCTCCTAGTTGCTCAAAGGTGAAATCATCATAAGGATCAAATAGAGGATTAGTGATTACCTTATCGTAAGCCATCAAGCATAATTTGCAGCGTCATCTGATTGTTCATCTTCTGAGTCGCTGGCATCACTTTCATGCCATATGCTTGTGTTGGCATACTTTTTTGATGTAGATTTCTTCAGATAGTCTTTGTCATACTTGCTATTTTTCTTTGATGATTGATGCTGTTGGACAGTCTTTCTTCATGTGTCCTTTCTTCTTGTATCCGTAGCAAATAGAATCTTCCTTGTTGTTGTAGTTGTTGCTATCTTTTATTCTCCTGTTAAATCTCATGAACTTCTTGAATTTTCTTACTAGAAGGGCTTGATCTTCAGAGTCAGAGTCGGTGTCATCAGAATCATCTTCGATGGTTCTTCTATGTTGAGCCTTGAGGGCGATCGTCTTCTCTGACTTCTTCATTGGTGTAGCATCTTCAAAGTCTTGAAGTTCTAACTCATGAGTGAGTAGCTTACCCATGAGTGTTTCTAGAGACATTGTTGAGAGGTCGTTCCCTTCAATGATTGTAGTAGCCTTTGGAATCCAGTTCTTTGTAAGGGCTCATAGAAGTTTACGAATCTTCTCATGGTTACTGTAATCCTTGCCTAGTGAAGACAGAGGATTTACAATATCCAAGAATCTTGTAAACATCTGAGTGACTGATTCACTTGGCTTCATTTTGAACGCCTCATACTCCTGAGTAAGTCTGCTGATCTTTGACTCCTTGACTTGTGTTGTTCCTTCGTGGGTTACTTCGAGAAGTTTCCATACTTCGTTTGATGTTGTGCAAGTAGACACCATGTTGAATTCAGTTCTGTCTAAAGCACAAAATAAAGCGTTAATAGCACGTGCGTCAAGACTGGCATTTTTCTTTTCTTCCTCTGTATATTTGTCATGGGGTTTTTCAACTAAATCTCTATCAACATTTATACGAGGGGGCTTTTTATAGCCATCAATAACTACAGACCATAAGTCAAAATCAAGAGATTTCAAAAAGAAACTCATACGTGTTTTTCAATAGGTATAATTTGTGCCGTCAAACAGTGGAGGTCTGTTTGTGGCTTGGCATTCACTTGTGAATTTCATATTTGCCATGTGTAATGCTGTGATATATAAAACAATTGAATATAACTAGCAATTTTACCTTGCTTTACCTGTATAACCTGCTTTGATACCAATTATAGGAACGAAATCGTAAAGTAGAATACTCTAGAGGGGGGTGAATAGAGTAGGCAGCAGAATATTGCTAATTAAAAATCTTGTTAGTAGCTAGATCAGTAGATATAATAATAATCACAAAGTAAATGATAGAAATAAAAAGTGATCAGAAGGCAAACGCAAATATCGAGATTTATACTGGTTTCCCTCTTGTGAGGACTAGTCCAGTCGAAAGAACTCTAGCTTCCAGTTGAATCCACTATTGGAAAATTCTGCAAGTTTTCATACGAAGTCCTTGCAACTTCTACAGACGCGAGCTTTGATACGAAGAACTCGACCAACTTCAATTGTGAAGAGTTGTATCTTCTATCAAGCCTCTCATTACAATCGCTCTTGAAACTTCTAGACCGTACCGTACTGGCAAATCGACTAGAGGATTGTAACTGGCTTGGAATTTGAAAATATAAGCTTTGAAAAATTCTTTGGAGAAAATATAAGCTTTAGAAGAGAAGAGATTGAAAGTGAATTGGGTGATTTGAAATGATCGAAATACTTCTCTATTTATAGTTTTTCTAAAGACAGAACTCTGACAGAATTCGGACAGAATTCGGACAGAACTCTTTGTAACAAATCGCAATTGAATGGTGACCAAGTTCAAAATCAAACATTCACTAACGTTCATCTTGGCCGAACTCTGGCCGAGTTCTGCTAGGGTTCTGCCAGTTCATTTTTGAAAAAAATCAATTGGGCTTTTTTGAAAAGTCCTTCAGAAGCTTTTTGTAAAAAGGATATTTTTCAAAAACATAGGTCATTTTTAAAAAGATAGGTCAGTTTTGGAAAACAATTTCGGACAGCCTATTTACCAGTAAGACTTGGTGTATAATGTATTCCTTGACTCAATAAAATGAAAAATTATATTGCTTTGACGAAAATACATTCTGAATGGCAAACGGCTTCAGTCTTGAATATAGTAGATATCCATTGTTGAGCAGTGTCCAAAACGTCGTAGGTAAACATCTGAATTGACTTGCATTTATATCGAGACAGAGTTTGATCAATTATTAAAATTAGGTCTGACCATGACCAATGGGCCAACATTGATTTGGTTCACCTTGGTTCAACTTGGCTTGACTTTGTTTGGTTTGGTTTGATTGGGTTGAGATGAGAGGGTTCATATATATACCAAACTCCTATCTCTCTCTCCTCCATTAATTTTATTTACTTTTTCTTCTTCTTCATTTACTCCTCCCACCTATCAAGCCCTAGGCAAGTACAACTTACAACTTACTTCACGATGGTTCTCAAATTTTATTATCCCATTATCTTTCTTTCTTGATTCTAAGCCTCTTTAGAACTTAGAGTTTTTAGTTTTGATGTTTACATTTTTGTAGATCTAAGTTTGTCATTTTTTCGGTTTTTTTTGTTTTGATCTCTTAAACTTTGTTATTTCTGAAATCTAAGGGTTCCATGTTATGAGGAATTTCATTCTACCTAATTTTGCCTTTTGAACCACTTGATTTCGATTTATTTTGAGAAAATTATGACATTTTTGTGTTCATGGGTTCCCGCACATCTTCGGTGCTGCTGGGACGATGAACAGTGTCGTACGCCCGCGCGTCAGTGCATCCGCGTCCCGTACGCCGCGGGCAGTTTTATCCTCACACGCTGCTTATTTCGTGTGCCACTCTCCCACGCGATCCTTTCGCCGCTCGCCTATGCGCTGTGCTCTCGCGCTCCGCGTGTCGTGCATCTGTGCACTACGCATTTCACGGTCGCACGCCTGCACGATTCATTTGTCGTGCGCCTGCACATCGTGCTCTCATACTCCATACATCATGCATCCGTATGTTACGCACTGCACGTTTCACGGTCGCGCACCTGCGCACCGTGCTCTAGTGCTCCGCGCGCTGTGCATCCGCGCGTTATGCGGCTGCGTGCCTGCACAATTCTTTCATCGTGCGCCTGTAGGCCGTTCTATCATGCTTCGTGCGCCGTGCATCCGCTTTCTGTACGTTTTGCGGTCGCGTGCCTGCGTGATTTGTTTGTTGTGGGCCTGCGCACCGTGCTATCGCGTCCTGTGCGCCGTGGCCAGTTTTGTCCGTGCACGCGCCAATGACTATTTTTGCCTGTTTAAGCTATTTTTTAGCTAGAATCTTGAAAAACTTACAGCATGAAAATTGTAGATCTTCGTCTTGGCTTTAAGAATATTCTTGTTTCACCTTAACTGGAGTTCATATGCGACTGATTGTTTCAATCACAAATTTTGATGTTCTTTGCATATTTTTTGTACTTGGCCTAAATTATGACGACCGACTTGATTAACTTGAACTTGAACATGATAATATGATCCCATCTTGATAATCTTAATAGTGGCCCATTGAGGCGTACTCCTGGCAAGTACTCCTGATAAGTGACAAGTAAAGCTGACAAGACATGTGTAATCTTGATCACTGTTGCGACAGCCAATCCTGACTTGCTAAGTGGAACTCTTATCTTGACAAGGTTGATTTTCCTGATTGTGCTTGTACAAGTTACATGTCATGTCTTGCATCATATCTAGGACATGGATTCCCGGTTACCATGGTCATGGATTCATAATGAATCTGGCTAGGTTAACGACTAGATTGATCAAGTATTTCATATAGAGAGATTTCCTAGTTACAGGTGATCACGTTATTCCGGCAACACCTGTGGACTTGTAGCCTACCGTCGAGTAGGGCGCATTTCCAGCACACTGTCATGTGTTGCACTCTAAGTCACCTAATAATTCTCTTAATTCGTGATAACTCTTATAACCTCACCTGGATAACCTGGATAGTCTGCAGGGCTTGTGACTGCGGAAACATATCGACTGCATCTTGTTAGTAACTAGGCATGTGATAACCCTAGTAAGCTAATGATAGGAAGCCGTAGGACTTGATTAGCCGTGCCTGAATGATTGTCTTAGGATTAACATGGAAATTATATTCCACCTCTTATTTTCCTCAAGCAAGCTAGTGTGTTCTTTTAACTCTGTCTTTCATGTTATTTATTTTTGTTTATTTATTAGTTCTTCTATTCATTTTATGCTGGTTTTAGTTCTTAAGTGGAGCCTCCCTTGTGGCATTTGCTCTTTCTGGGTTCTGATCCAGCTGCTTTTGTGTGGCCAGATTTCAGAGTAGCACCCGAGGATCTACCTGCCTTCCAGCCAGAATGTGAATACTAGAAATAACCGTGATAACGAGTGGGTTTCTTATTTTGCTCTCCTACTCTATTGTAAATTATTCTTTTGAGACGTTTAGCCGCCGAACATGTGTTAGCTCATGTTGTAACTTAATTTCTATCTGCCTAAGGGCTGTAACATGATTAACAAATCATATGGTTGATCATGTATGACTTAACTCTTGCTAGTCTTCGCATTTTGTATGACTAGCTTCATGATCATCTGAATATGTAATGTTTGGAACGCCTTACTTTGTATGTCTGATGATCTAACATCTTGTAACAATTATTTGCTTGCTTGAAATTGAGGCACTAGGCTTATTCTTGACCATAAGAGGCTGATGGATTGTAGATAAACCATCATGCATCTAGATAGTCGTAACCGTATTGCGAAGTGTGTTGCACTCCAATATACGTAGCTGGCTGTGTCTGTCCCCCGCTCTCTAGTATTCTGGTTCTGGGACGTGACATGGTTTAAGTGGTGGCCTATACGAGTCTTGTAAATCAAGATGTATGGGGGTTTTACTAAATAGATGTCTCAATCAGCATTCGCCCTTAATCTCTACTCGTGCTTTCTAATCTTCTTAAATCTTGACCTGATAAGGTGCTTTATCCTTGATCTATTTTGGTCCTTCCTTATTGTTTCCTATGTCATTTTCTTCCGTGGCATTATTTCTGGTCCTACCGATCAGCTGGATGGAGCACCTCCAGTAAACCAGCAGCAACCTGGGGACAAAACCCAGCACTCAGGGCCAGCATCCCGAGTCGTGCCTTACGGGGAACAAGTGCCTCCAGTTCAGCCAGCCCAGCCTGCAGATCCTGACAATAGAGCCCTGATGGGACTCATCCGAGATTTACTTACATCACAAGATCGTCGAGGTGATGCTCTGCAGCAGACAGTACAAGCAGCTATGGACAGAGTTGGCTATCAAGGGAATAATGCAGCCAAGAGCTTCAAGCGCCTGAACCCTCCTTTATTTGACGACAGTGAAGATGCTATCGCTGCTGACGCATGGCTTCAGGATATAGAGGTTATTCTGGAGGCAGATCGTATTCCAGAGGAGGAGGCGGTGGTCGTTGTGTACCAGCATTTATTGATGTCACGACCCGCACCCAGTGTAGGGGCACGAGAAGTGGGTACGTCCAGCCTACGTCGCAGTGTCGACGGTAGAATGCTGTTCTAGGTCACTATCTAATCAATAACTGACACAATTATATAATGTACCTGTCACAACCGCAACCTCGAATGGAGGACAAGTATAAGATACGATAATACTCCATCACAATCTAAGCATGATAAGATAACACAGGAGTCTAACAATTATATAAAACTCAAAACAACAACTTAAATAAACTCCCAAAATAACAATATCTCAACAATCTCGAGACACCACTTATTACAAAACAAGTTCTAAAAGAGAAACTAAACCATAAACTAGTAATCTACTCCAAGCTCTACTGGTCCTCTAGGCTAGCTGTGAATCTCCAGGTTACCTATAATATTTTTAACAGGTCCAGTCAGGACAGGAGCGAGATAATACATCTCACGCAGTTCATAATATGACAGGATATGTAAATATGCTATTGAGTAAGATACATGAAATGCTGGGAAATATATGAAGTAAAAGAGATGATTGTAAAAAAATATCTACTATAAGTAAAGAGCTAACAGTGGCTAGTGATGTAGAGTACAAGATAGGCATGTCAATGGATTGAATTTGCACATGAGTATACTAAAGAGGTTCACATGATTACACTACTTTGAAAATTATTCACATGACTATTTACACTCTCCCGTACTCCAATCAATACACAAGGATCCAGACAAGTTATGTTATTGCACATGATATCACATGAAGGCCCATAAATGGGTGCACATGAATGTATACATGGGGGCTCTGTGAACATGCGAGTACATGAATCACAAGAGTGCACATGAATGGTGAAAGCACCGGAGTACATGCTGAAAGTGAAACGCACATGACATACCGTAACGTGATGCTCCCGAGGGGGATAACATCTCATGAAGGGATCCATATAGTACCAATCCGTGTTAACAACGTGACAGCATCAAGTAAAGTAATCTAGAGCACAAATGTAAATCCTATCAAGTATGAAATGGTCAGAGAATGTACTCGCCTGATACCCTGAACAGCTGATATAAAAAGATGGCCAACTGGAGTCACAAAGTCCTAGTTAGAGCAACACAGGTTATAAAGAGTTCAATTTATATGGTAATTAAAATTATAATGCAATCTATATGAGTCTAAGTCAATCTAGGTCAAAGTCAACTCTTGGTCAACTCTGGTCAACTATAAAGTCAAACTAGGTCAACTCTAGTCAACTGTGGTCAAACTAGCTAGGGTTGGGTCAACAATGGTCAACTAGTCTAGGTTAGTCAATTGTAGGTCTAAATAAACTAAGTCTATGCAAGACAAGTATCCAAGATAGCTACTAACTCATAGCCTACGTCACTTGCTAAACCAAGCACAAAACTAAACCATAAGCTAACAAGGTACACAAACTTAGTCATATAATGTATATATATTATTCACATTCACATTTTGATATACATAGATATATATATAGGAAAGCTATATATATATAGGTACATATATATATAGAGAGAGAGAGAAGGAGAGGTAAAAGAGTAAGTGTGTGTGTGTGTGTGTGTGTGTGTGTGTGTGTGTGTGTGCGTGGCATGTGTGTGAAAGGATATGTGTTAATGTTCTCAGATTGAGTGATAGGTAGGTGTATGTGACATGGGATACATGGTGTCAAAGGGTGTATGAATGCATGTGTGTAAAAGGTTATAGGTTAACTCAGTTTATGGAAATGCATGCATACATACTTATATTGCATACATGTATACATACATATCATGTATACATACATACAATACATACATGCCTACATACATATCATATATGCATACTTGCATTCATTCATGCACCTATACATACATACGTAGATGCATACATACATATTTGAATACGTTATATACTTACATACATTATATTCATATATGTATACTCTATATTATATTACATTCATTCCTGCATACATGCATACATATAATATATGCATACAAACTCATATATTTAACTCAAAATATATGTGAATACATACATTACATTACCTTAACACACACACACACACACACACACACACACACACACACACACACACACACACACACACACACATAACACACACACACACACACATATATATATACCTTAACACACACACACACACACACACACACAGATATATATATATATATATATATATATATATATATATATATATATATATATATATATATATATATATATATATATATATATCATTCATATCCCATATACATGCATACTTCAGTTCATGCATTATATTCATTCACATATCATTAAGTTGTATACATATACTTATTTTCATTACATACATGTCATTCATTTATATTACATACTTACATGCATCTATACATTATATACATTGTATACAACATGTTTAAATAGAATAGAAAAAAAGGGGGGAAACTGAAATGGAAAGGGAAAGAAAGCAAAAATGTAAGAAAAAGAGAAAACAGTTGACATATACATGCTGGCATCATATATTCTACATTACCATACATGCTATCATTATATATTGTATTAAATTATGTATACATTATACATTCATATCTATCCTTACATGTATATCTTGCATTCGTATCTAGCATTCATTATATACTTTCATACATACATTGTATATCATTCTTTCATTCATGCATTTATGCATTGCTAACATACATTACATTGATTGCATTCCTACATGCTTGTATTCAACCATATATATACATTAATATAAAAAAGGATACATATCATATATATCATTTCATTCATCTGATATATCATGTATTACATACTCTACATTCATTTAATATCCATACTACATAGGCTCATAGGTTACACAAAATGCCTATATTGTATAGTCACTCTTCTACTTAAAACCAATACTATACCAATTAGGCCTTCACTAAATTCTAGGATTAAAGTATGTCGTAGCCCTTTGTGTTAGCTTTCCGAAACTTTAAACGGATCGCATTTTCGTGTTCGAAAGCTCCCGAAATCGCAAGAACACCGAAACGCGTCGTCTTTCGTACAACTGACACTCAAATAGTTTTACAGAAAGTTTCAGAACGATTTTGGCTTATTAAAATATATATTTGGAAAGCTAACTTCGATACGGTTCTTTAAAAAAAAGGGAGATTAATCAAAGTTCTAAGCTAAAAGTTACGACATTTCTAAGTTGTTTGGTTAATAAAAACATAGATGAATATTATGACGAATTTGAGTTGTTTTGGACCAAAAAAAAACACATGTCGACCAAGATACATGGATACCAACATAGGTATCCAAATGAAACTCATTCTAACCATCCTAACTAGGATCAATCCACTCTCTAACCATTCTAAAACTGAATTTAAATATCTATTTAAACTATTAACATACATACATACACATGGGGTGTCCTAATTTGGGATCTATTAAGTAGGACACAAGACACATATCTAAAATCTTCAAGAGAGCTCCAAATGGCATCAAATTTGAATCTAAATGGGGTACATGCATGGGGATGGATCCTATGGATTCAAAACTAACTAATATGCATAAAAAATCAATATAGAGGGTTGGTTTTACCTATTGGGAGTGAAATCCCAATGATACTCCCAAGGACACAGCTCTGACACGAAGATCTTCCAAAAAGGACACTCCTCCTTGCACTTTGCTCCAAATCTTTGCTAGCACCCTCCCTTGGTAGTATAAGAAGGTTGGATGGAAGTTTTGGTGGAGGGATGTAAGGATTTGGAGATCAAATCAAAGAGGGAAGCTCTCTAATTTGGGGAAGAGCACTTTGTGAAAGAAAAGAGGCAAGATGGAATGAAATGAAAGAAATGGAGGCTAATCTACCTATAGTGGCTGCCATTAAACCCTATTTGGGCCTTGGGGGAAAGCCCAATAAGGCCTCAACTAGTCCTTTTGGTTAATTTTAAGTTAGGTTCAAGTTTGGGATAAAAATGGTTAAATTTAAGCCTCTAACTTAACCAATCTAACAAGTAGAATTAATCTAAACTTACTAACTTAATTAATGGGATTTGTGGGCCATGACTAACTAATCTTGGGATTTCTTCTAGAGTCTGAGCAACCCGGGTCACTAACACAACTTGGAACGAAACGAAACTCAAACCCGACTAAACAAATCCCGTAAAATCAATATTAAAATATAAAAATTCCAAAAATATTAAAATATGAAAAATGACCAAAATTACAATACATCAATTTAAATATTATTAAAATAATCTAAAATTTATCAATTAATCAAAATCCTAAATAATTCAAAAGTCACAAAATGACCAAAATACTCTTAGCCTACAAAGTTGTAAATAGTCATTCTAATCACATGGTTAGGTCCCCATGGTCATGGTTAGTCTCTAGTCTCAACAGTTCTAGGGTCACTAGCTAACACATCAAAATTTTAATTCACCAATTTTAAATAGTTATTAAATTAAGGCTTAACTGCTACTTGATACCCTCAACTATTACCGTTTTTCAACTTGATACCCTAAACTTTTTTTCGTAACAACTTGATACCTCAACTATTTTTTTTTCAACTTAGTACCTAACATTTTAAAAAATCCCAAAAGGCCCTTATCCCTTCCCTCCCTCCACCCCCTCCCCCACTCCAGCCACCCCCCTTGCTAGCTCCGGCCGCCGAACCCCCCCTCTCCTCACTTTCGGCCAACCTCTCCCCTCCTCGCTTCCGGCCAACCCCCCCCTCTTCGCTTCCGGGCCACCCCCTGCCCCGCCTCCCGCCCCGCACCCCCCTTCCCAGTCCTCCTCCTCCCGCTGCCGAGCCCTAGGGGAGAGGCGGGAGCGGGCGGATGGCCGGAGCGAGAGGGAGGGGATGGCCTGAAGCGAGCAGGGGGGGTGGGGGAAGCTGCGGTCGGAGCTAGCAGGGGAGGGGCGAAGTGAGCAGGGGGGAGGGGGGTTAGGGGTAGGGGCATTTTTGTCCAAAATAATATCCGGGTATCAAGTTGTTACAAAAAAAAGTTTAGGGTACCAAGTTGAAAAACGGTAATAGTTGAGGGTATCAAGTAGCAATTAAGCCTTAAATAAATTAAAAATTCCCATAAATTATAAATTCTATTATTAAATAATAAACTTTTATAAAAGTTCAAAATTATCCTCATTTTAGAAAAGTAGGTGTTACAAGTCTACCCTCCTTAGAAAATTTCGTCCTCGAAATTAAGATGGTCGTACTTCTTCTAGAGTCTTGTCCCCAACAATCATGGTCTTAGAAGCTCATGTAAATCATGCAATTTGAAAGAATAAGATACAGGGTCATGGCAGACAATATCAGTCTTAGGTCTCATCTAGTTATACTAGCCATACTACAACACAAGGCAATCACAAGGTATCAAAACATACAAGCAAGGGTGTAACAAAATATCACAAAAGACATGCTAAAGTCTAGGTCAAAAACTCACCTCAAATTAGGTCTGGTAACTAAAACTCCCTCTTAGAAGCAGGGCCTAAATTTCCAAGGCATTTCTCATGAATCATGCTCTTGTTAAAACTCTTATTCCTTCTTTCTGATCTTACTCTCCTTTATCCACTTAATCATCCCAAAAATTTAAATTTCTACACCTTGTCCTAATTTGGATCCAAAATCTCTAGATCAAAGTCTATGAAATCCTCGAACTTGTTTAAATCACTGTCCTCGAATTTATTCGAGGCTAATACTACTATGTCATGCAGGAACTTATTCTTTCTTATAAAATTGACCTTCGTATTTCCTTCACGTACACCTTCAAATATTATTCTTCTTAAATTTTAAAACCTCCGTAAAATCTTTAAATTTTCCCATAACCCAAAATCCTTGTGTTCATTTTGTCCTCTTACTAACATCTTATTCAATTTTGATATCATCGTCGCTTCATAGTTACATTATCTTCTCCATTTCTAAATTCCTAAATTTAGCATCACAATCTTAAGTGAAATATCTCGAGAATCAATAACCTAAAATTATTCAAGTCCACAAAACAAACTGACCTCGAATATCCTTGTTGTTTCTAAAGTACACCTACGAAATATCACTGTTCTAACCATCAATATATCCTACTATCCTTCTGATGAGCCGGAGGGGTCACTACCTCCTGAGCAGACTAACATCCTATATAAAACTGATAGTCAAAATCAACAAAGATTTAACTATAAAAGATTACTAGTCTAATGTCAACTAGACTACCATACCTAAGAATATGTCCTAATACAAGCTATCAAACCATTATACTATGAAAGAGTTATAACTAATGAAGTTCTATAAAGAATTAGACTAGTTATCTGAAGTTATCCCCAATCCTAAGTTAATTGATGATGGGAAACAATTTATTTATTTTGAAAGACTAAAACAGAAGGTAGAGATGATATGTTAAAAATCCTCCCAAGATACAATCTGATAATCATATGGTCTGTCCAATCATGATACTCCTTCTAGGTCAAACCTCCAACAATCGAGGTCTAGAAAATTATATCTAAAAGCTCACAAACATGGTCCTAATGGTCATGATTTTATAGTCTCGAACAGGATCACTATACTATCTACTACAGCACAATACATCCTGACAGGTACTAATGGAATCATACAACAAGATGGAAAAGAAGGACATGAAGGACAGTCCTGCTAACTCGTCACCCACAGCGTCGGTCTCCACGACCATCAGTGCAAAAGTCCTGCCCCTCTGGGGTATATCCCTCTGATGGTGTGGGGCATGGTTCTACGCTACAGGTGGACTAGTTCTCTCTATCTAATCCATAACTTAAGCAAAATACATACTGATACCCTACTCTATACTAGGGCACCATCTATATGGTATCTATTCTGCAATCTGATAATCATACCCATCTATTCAGAACCATGTTACCAGAATCCTCGTTACGCCAGTAAGTACAACAACGATAATCCATAGAGTCTGCAACTAAGGTACATACCTCTAGAATTATGGTATTTAAAATTTTTGCATTGCCGCTAGCTTGGCTACGAAAACTTTAAATTCCTACATCCGAGAAATATATCCAAAATTAGACTCTATCTCATCGCCAAACCAGCTAATATGGCTGAAGAAGACTCTAGATTCCATGACTGAGGCAACCTAGCCCATAATGTTATCTTGGTAGAAAATCAAGTCAATAATGAATATAAAGAATCAAATTCAACTATAAACAAGAAAGTAGACAGAAACTGTCGGAATCGAATTTCGAGATAGTTTATAATGAGATTCTCAAGGGTCATCCCAGGAATCTTCTCAAGTAGTCCTAAATGTGATTGAGTAACCTCTCTACTAAAGCCTATTCCTTAGTTCCTATCGTAGGCGTGCAGCAGTTCAACTAATCGTTGCACTATCACGACATCACACTTATGCGACTCTTGACCTGCATGGGCCACCACTAAAAACGTGTCACGACCCGCACCCAGTGTAGGGGCACGAGAAGTGGGTACGTCCAGCCTACGCCGCAGTGTCGGCGGTAGAACGCTGTTCTAGGTCACTATCTAATCAATAACTGACACAATTATATAATATACCTATCACAACCGCAACCTCGAATGGAGGACAAGTATAAGATACGATAATACTCAATCACAATCTAAGCACGATATGATAACACAGGAGTCTAACAACTATATAAAACTCAAAACAACAACTTAAATAAACTCCCAAAATAACATCTCAACAAACTCGAGACACCACTTATTACAAAACAAGTTCTAAAAGAGAAACTGTCACCCTCATTTCCTGTATTTCGTATTTGTACTCGTAATTTGATTTTTGGCACGTATTTTATTTTCTCGACTTGTGGATTCGGGTTCTCGTAAATGGGTTTTGGACCATGGCTTGGTTTTATTTTGTGGAAGTTGGTTTGGTTTGGTTCATCATGAATTGGTACACTTTAACCTACACTCCTCCCTCAATACAACACAACCACCCTCATTATATCTCCACCAAACTTTCTCTCTCCTCTTTACTCTCCATTAATTTTCTTCTTCTTCCTTCTTCCACACAATTCCCCAACCCATTAGGCAAGTGCATCTTGCTATCAAATAAGCACCACTTTTTATTTGTCCATTAGCTAGATTAGGCCATGGAGAACAACTTTAGAACTTGACATTTTGTGATTTGGAGTTTCTTTTGTTCTAGATCTAGGTTTTTATTATTTTCGGATTTACATGGTTTTGATCTATTTAACTTTGATTTTTGTATGTTTTGATGCTTCCATGTGGAAGAGAATTCGATTTTACTCAAGTTAGAACTTTGAAAATCTAGATTTGGTTTTAGTTTGGCTAAGTTATGAAGAATTGAAGTTCTTGGTGTTCTTGGACTTGCTCTCGGCCAGGAAGAACAGCCATCTGCCTTGCACTTTTTAGCGCATGGCCATTTGCGTACCCCCGGCCTGTGCTCCTTAGCGCATGGCCGATTGTGCAATCACTTGGCCAGTGCTTTGCGCTGCGCTGAATTGTGCTGGCGCAAGCTAGCCATGCGCAAGCCAGCCATGCGCAAAGTAGCCCCTGCGCAATCGACCATTGCGCAATCCACCCTGCGCAATCCTCCTGTGCGCAATCCATCTGCTGCGCAACTCATCCTGCGCACTTGGCACCCTGTGCAGTTGGTACCCTGCGCAACTCACCCTGCGCACTTGGCACCCTGCGCAGTGCATACCCTGCACAACCTACTTGTCTATGATGAATTTGTTATTTCTTGATATTGGCTCTTCTATAGTCCTATATATATTGGTATTTTATTAGATATTTTACGTCCATTTTATATCCTTACGCCTTTTGTCATGAACTTGATTTTACTTAATATACTTGGAATGACTATTGTATATGGCCTGGTATGACAAGGAACTAGCATAACATGGCAGTGACCCGTAGTGGTGCACTCCTGACATGACCAACTTGACTTGATAGTGGCCCGTGGCGGCGCACTCCTGACTTGACTTGACTTGTAACTTGTAACTTGACTCGTATAATCAACTTGACACCGTGGGTGTTCCTGCTTGCTTGCTTGTACAATCCACTTGTCTTGTCTCGCATCATGTCTAGGACGTGACTTCCTGGGTACCACGGCCAGGGACTCGCGCTAAATTGGATTAGGCTAATGATTAGATCAAACTAGAACATGGAGAATTCCCAGTCACAGGCAATCTCGTTATCTGGGCGCTTTAATGGACTTGTAGCTTGCCGACGAGTAGAGCACATTTCCAGCACACTGTCATGTGTTGCATCCTCTAAGTCACCTAAGGGTACATTTGTCTCCCGGGCAATGTACCCACCTATAACTCTCAACCCGCGAAAGGATAACTGGATAGTCTGCAGGGCTTGGGACTGGAAATTCTCACTTGCATCTTGTTAGTAATTAGGTTTGTGATAACCCTAGTTAGTTAAAGTAGTAAGCCGTAGTACTTGCCTGGCCGATTGTGAATGAATGGTGTCCAGCTCTGTCTAAGTCTTGTCTAGCCCCTGCACCTGGAACTCTTGGTCTTGATTGCTTTACTTATTTCTAACGATAAATGGGTAGAAACAGTGAGCTATTCAGGCGAAGGGGTACAATCCCGGTCCTTGTTTGGTTTAAGGATTGTAACCTGGCTCCCGGAATGGTTCCACGTCCCTAGTCGTTTATCGCCCTGTGTACTTTACTACTTGTACTTCTTTTATTCTTATGTTCTGATATGCTGGTTTTGTTCTTATTTGTGGCCTCCCTTGTGGCACTTGCTCTTTCTGGGGTTTGACCCAGCTGGTTTTGTGTGGCTAGATTTCGGAGCAGCTCCCGAGGATCTACCAAGCTTCCAGCCCAATGGTGACAACTAGACGGAACCCGGGCCAAGAGTGGGTTTTCCTTTTTGTTTCACCCATTTATATGTAAATTTATTCTTTTGAGGCGTTTAGCCGACGAGCACCTGTTAGCTCGATGCACATTTACTTACTGTCTGCCTACGGGCTGTAAATATGATTAACAAATCCTAGGGTTGATCATGTATGACTGAACTCTTGCTAGTCCCATCATTTTGTACGACTAGCTTCATGATCATCCAATATGTAATATTTGGGACGCCTTATATATATATTTGATGCTCTAACATCTTGTAACTCTGTTAATTGCTTGAGATTGAGACAATAGGCTTGACCTTAAGAGACTGCTGGCTTGTAGTAAACCCTCATATCTAGACAGCCGTGACCGTATAGTTGAGATGTATTCTATTTTCAATATACGTAGCTGGCTGTGTCTGCCCCCGTTCTCCAGTATTCTGGTTCTGGGGCGTGACAGAAACTAAACCATAAACTAGTAATCTATTCCAAGCTCAACTCGTCCTCTAGGCTAGCTGTGAATCTCCAGGTTACCTATAATATTTTCAACAGGTCTAGTCAGGACAGGAGCGAGCACATTGCATCTCACACAGTTCATAATATGACATAATATGTAAATATGCTATAGAGTAAGATACATGAAACGCTGGAAAATATATGAAGTAAAAGAGATGATTGTAAAGAAATATGTACTATAAGTAAAGAGCTAACAGTGGCTAGTAATGTAGAGTACAAGATAGACATGTGAACGACTTGAATTTGCACATGAGTATACTAAAGAGGTTCACATGATTATACTACTTTGGAAATTATTCACATGACTATTTATACTCTCCCGTACCCCAATTAATACAAAAGAATCCAGACAAGTTATGTTATTGCACATGATATCACATGAAGGCCCATAAATGGGTGCACATGAATATATACATGGGGGCTCTGTGAACATGAGAGTACATGAATCACAAGAGTGCACATGAATGTTGAAAGCACCGAATTACATGATGAAAGTGAAACGCACATGATATACCGTAACCCGATGCTCCCGAGGGGGATAACATCTCATGAAGGGATCCATATAGTACCAATTCGTGTTAACAATATGACAGCATCAAGTGAAGTAATCTAGAGCATAAATGTAAATCCTATCAAGTATGAAACGGTCAGAGAATGTACTCGCCTGATAACCTGAACAGCTGATATAAAAAGATGGCCAACTGGAGTCTCAGAATCCTAGTTAGAGCAACACAGGTTATAAAGAGTTCAATTTATATGGTAATTAAAATTATAGTGCAATCTATATGAGTCTAAGTCAATCTAGGTCAAAGCAACTCTTGGTCAACTCTGGTCAACTATAAAGTCAAACTAGGTCAACTCTAGTCAACTGTGGTCAAACTAGCTAGGGTTGGGTCAACAATGGTCAACTAGTCTAGGTTAGTCAATTCTAGGTCTAAACAAACTAAGTCTATGCAAAACAAGTATCCAAGATAGCTACTAACTCATAGTCTAAGTCACTTGCTAAACCAAGCATAAAACGAAACCATAAGCTAACAAGGTACACAAACTTAGTCATATAATGTATATATATTATTCACATTCATATTTTGATATACATAGATATATATATCGAAAAGCTATATATATAGGCACATACATATATATATAGAGAGAGAAGGAGAGGTAAAAGAGTAAGTGAGAGTGTGTGTGTATATGTGTGTGTGTATGTTTGGCATGTGTGTGAAAGGATATGTGTTAATGTTCTCAGATTGAGTGATAGGTAGGTGTATGTGACATGGGATACATGGTGTCAAAGGGTGTATGAATGCATGTGTGTAGAAGGTTATAGGTTAACTCAGTTTATAGAAATGTATACATACATACTTACATTGCATACATGCATACATACATATCATGTATACATATATACATTGCATACATGCCTACATACATATCATATATGCATACTTGCATTCATTCATGCACCTATACATACATACATAGATGCATACATACATATTTGAATACATTATATACTTGCATATATTATATTCATATATGCATACTCTACATTATATTACATTCATTCATGCATACATGCATACGTATAATATATGCATACAAACTCATATATTTAACTCAAAATATATGTGAATACATACATTACATTACCTTAACATATATATATATATATATATATATATATATATATATATATATATATATATATATATATATATATATATATATATATATATAAAAGGAAAATAGTGGACATATACATGCTTGCATCATATATTTTACATTACCAACATGCTATCATTATATATTATATTACATTATGTATACATTAGGCATTCATATCTATCATTACATGTATACCTTGCATTCGTATCTAGCATTCATTATATACTTTCATACATATATTGTATATCATTCTTTCATTCATGCATTTATGCATTGCTTACATATATTACATTGATTGCATTCCTACATGCTTGCGTTCAACCATATATATACATTAATGTAAAAAGGATACATATCATATATATATCATTTTATTCATCTGACATATCATGCATTACATACTCTACATTCATTTAATATCCATACTACATAGGCTCATAGGTTACACAAAATGCTTATATCGTATAGTCGCTCTTCTACTTAAAACCAATAATATACCAATTGAGCCTTCACTAAATTCTAGGATTAAAGTATGTCGTAGTCCTTTGTGTTAGCTTTCCGAAACTTTAAACGGATCGTATTTTCGTGTCCGGAAGCTTCCGAAATCGTAAGAACACCGAAACACGTTCGTCTTTCGTCTAGCTGACACTCAAATAGTTTTACAGAAAGTTCCAGAACGGTTTTGGCTTATTAAAATAAATATTTGGAAAGCTAAATTTGATACGGTTCTTTAAAAAAAGGGAGATTAATCGGAGTTCTAAGCTAAAAGTTATGACATTTCTAAGTTGCTTTGGTTAATAAAAACGTGGATGAATATTATGACGAATTTGAGTTATTTTGGACAAAAGAAACACATGTAGGCCAAGATACATGGATACCAACATAGGTATCCAAATGAAACACATTCTAACCATCCTAACTAAGATCAATCCACTCTCTAACCATTCTAAAACTGAATTTAAATATCTATTTAAACTATTAGCATACATGCATACACATGGGGTGTCCTAATTTGGGATCTATCAAGTAGGACACAAGACACATATCTAAAATCCTCAAGAGAGCTCCAAGTGACCTCAAATTTGAATCTAAATGGGGTACATGCATGGGGGTGGATCCTATGGATTCAAAACTAACTAATATGCATAGAAAATCAATTTAGAGGGTTGGTTTTACCTATTGGGAGTGGAATCCCAATGATACTCCCAAGGACACGGCTTTGACATGAAGATCTACCAAAAAGGACACTCATCCTTGCACTTTGCTCCAAATTTTTGCTAGCACCCTCCCTTGGTAGTATGAGAAGTTTGGATGGAAGTTTTGGTGGAGGGATGTATTGGAGATCAAATCAAAGAGGGAAGCTCTCTAATTTGGGGAAGAACACTTTGTGAAGGAAAAGAGGCAAGATGGAATGAAATGAAAGGAATGGAGGCTAACCTACCTATAGTGGCTGACATTAAACAAAAGCCCAATAAAGCCTCAACTAGTCCATTTGGTTAATTTTAAGTTAGGTTCAAGTTTGGGATAAAAAAGGGGTTAAATTTAAGCCTCTAACTTAACCAATCTAACAAGTGGGATTAGTCTAAACTTACTAACTTAATTAGTGGGGTTTGTGGGCCATGACTAACTAATCTTGGGGTTCCTTCTAGAGTCTAAGCTACCCGGGTCACTAACACAAGTCAGAACAAAACGAAACTCAAATCCAACTAAACAAATCCCGTAAAATCAATATTAAAATATAAAAATTCCTAAAATATTAAAAATAAAAAATGACCAAAATTACAATACATTAATTTAAATATTATTAAAATAATCTAAATTTTGTCAATTAATCAAAATCCTAAATAATTCAAAAGTCACAAAATGAACAAAATACCCTTAGTCTAAAAAGTGGTAAATAGTCATTCTAATCACATGGTTAGGTCCCCATGGTCATGGTTAGTCTCTAGGCTCAACAGTTCTAGGGTTCACTAGCTAACACATCAAAATTATAATTCACCAATTTTAAATAGTATTAAATTAATTAAAACTCCCCATAAATCATAAATCTTATTATTAAATAATAAACTTTTACAAAAGTTCAAAATTACCCTCATTTTAGAAAAATAGGTGTTACAATTGGACTTAGCCCGCAGCTGGTGGGCATTGCAAGCAGTTGGATTGGTGACGCCTGTCATGTGGGCGGCATTCTGTGATAAATTTCAGACGAAGTACTTTGATGCAATAGCTCGGTATAATTTGCAAACAAGGTTCAACAATCTCAAGCAGATGGAAAGGATGGTCGATGGATATGCGATCGAGTTTTCTAGGCTTAGTCGGTTTGCTTCCACCTTGGTGGCGACCGAATTGAACCAGGCACAGCGATTCCAACTGGGACTCCACCTAGAGATTATTCTAGTCATGGAGCAGTTTGAGCACCAGTTTGATGTTATTTTGCGAGCAGCTTGGAGGCCTGAGTATACTGCTCAGAGGATAGTAGATCGAGCTGGAGGACGAAAAAGGTCTCATGGACAGTTATCTTAGTCATCAGCACCAGCCCCGACAGCTAGGGCCTTGACCATTCAACAACAGAAGCAGAAGCAATCTTCCGCAATGGTTGCTCTCATTTGGGATGTCTGGGCATGTGATTTCAGAGTATCGCAGAGCACATGGATTGTGCTTGGCTTGTGGGGTACCGGACCACATGATAGGGCCATGTCAGCAACGAGCCAGTTCATCTTCGTCAACCCTAATCAGTCTATCGGTTAGGGGACCAACACCAGTGCAGCAGCAGCATCAGTACCAGCGTCCGAGACTATTGTCGCTCAGGCCTAGACCTTCCAGCAGCAGAGGCCACAATAATATATTCAAACTCAAGCTCAGATTCAGAACAGGCAGAGAGGTAACCAGCAGAGGGGACCAGCACCAAGAGGACGAGATCAAGCTATGGCTTTGACGGTAGCAGAAGAATTGGCATCAGGCGAGGTGGTGGCAGGTACCATTCTTGTTAACTCTTTTCCAGTATCAGTATTATTTGATTCAGGTGCATCGCATTCATTTATGTCTATACGATTCGTAATACAGATAGGATTGGAGTCCGAGTAATTATCAGTAGACTCAATATCCTTATTGGTAGTGGTCTTATGGGAGTAGATAGAGTCTTTTTCTCGTATCGAATCATAGTTAGCGGTAGAGAGTTCTCCACTAGATTGATAGAATTTTCGATGGCCGACTATGATGTGGTCCTAGGAATGGATTGGTTGAAGGATCAGTATACAAGAATAGACTGCCATGTAGGCAAGATTATTTTTGGTATTCCCGACGAAGAAGAGTTTTATTTTCCAGAGGCGAAGTAGAACCTTCTCCACCAGTCTTGCGAATGGCAGTAGCAGAAGCAATTCAGTTTTCCAGAGTAGTAGAAGAATTTTCTGACGTATTTCTCGAAGAGCTTCTAGGCATGCTACCAGATAGAGAGATAGAGTTCACTATTGATTTGATTCCAGGGACGACACCAGTATCAGAGAGAGTCTATAGAATGGCACCATCAGAATTAGAGATCATGTACAAAATGATTGAAGAACTCAGAACCAAAGGATTCATTCGTGCTAGTGGATCACCTTGGGGAGCCTTGATGCTTCTTGTGAATAAAATGGATGGTATGTCAAGATTATGTGTTGATTATCGTACCTTGAATTCCGTAACAATCAAGAACATATATCCCTTGCCAAGGATAGATGACTTATTTGATCAACTCAGTGGGGCGACAGTATTCTCGAGGATTGGCTTGCGGTCTGGGTACCATCATATCAGAGTCAGAGAGCAAGATATCTCGAAGATGGCATTCAGATCTAGATATGGACATTGGGAGTTTTTGTTATGTCATTTGGAGCGACCAATGCGCCAGCAGTATTCATGGATCTCATTAATTGCGTATTCATGTCCTATTTGGATCAGTTTGTGATAGTGTTTGTAGACGACATCTTAGTCTATAGTAAGAGTGAAGTAGAGCATGAGCAGCATCTCCGAGTAGTCCTTCAGATTCTTAGAGAGCACCAGTTGTATGCGAAGTTTAGTAAGCAAATTTTGGCTTGATTTTATTTCGTACTTAGGTCACATCATCACCAGAGGTGGACTAGAAGTGGATCCTCAGAAGATAGTAGCTATAGAAATATGGCCAGTACCTAGCACCGTCGCAGAGGTTCATAGTTTTCTAGGATTGGCGGACTATTACCGGCAATTTGTATCAGATTTTGCTCGAATTTCAGCACCTTGACCCAATTGACCCGCAAGGATGTGCAGTTTACTTGGACATCGGAATGTCATATTTCATTCGAGAAGTTGAAGCAAGTATTGATGATGGCACCCATTTTCATGCTTCCAGATAGGACTGGAGGATTTTCAGTTTATTGTGACGCTTCGGGTAAGGGATTAGGATGTGTCTTAATACAACATGGCAAGGTAGTAGCTTATGCGTCACGTCAACTTCATGATTATGAGAGAAATTACCCAACCCATGACTTGGAGTTAGCAGCTGTGGTTTTCGTACTCAAGCTTTGGAGGCATTACTTGTATGGAGATCGGGTAGAAATTTTCACCAACCGCAATAGTCTTAAGTATGTGTTTACCCAAAATGATCTCAACATACGTCAGAGAAGATGGCTAGAGTTACTAGTAGATTATGACATCAATCAATAGTATCATCCTGGGAAGGACAGTGTAGTTGCAGATGCGTTGAGTAGAAGAGCATAAGCTTGTTTTGTAACAGCACAGCCAGAGTTATTATCGAATCTTCAAAAGATGGGAATAGAGATAGGTCTTCTTACCAACGTAGCATTGATGGCCAGTATGCAAGTTCAGTCCAGTATAGTTGAGAGAATCAAGATAGCTCAATCAACGAATTCCAAGCTTCAGCAATTTAGGACAGAATGTGAAGCGGAACGAAGAGTAGAGTTATGCATTCATGAAGATGGCACAATCCGACATGGAAGGCATCTTTGTATACCTTGTGGTGACATCAGGCAAGAGATCATGGCAGAAGCCCACGGTTCGTAGTGTTCAATTCATCCCGGTGGTACAAAGATGTATCATGATATTCGTCAACGTTTCTGGTAGAATGGCATGAAGAGGGAGATAGCCCGGTTGTTTTTTGTTGTTTAGTTTGTCAGCAAGTTAAAACTGAACATCAGAGATCAGCTGGACTTCTTCAACCTTTACCGATCTCAGAATGGAAATGGAAGCATATTACCATAGAATTTCTAACTGGGTTACCTAAATCCCAGCTGGAAGAGATGCTATATGGGTTATAGTTGACCGACTCACAAAAGTAGCTTATTTTCTCCCTTTCAGAATTGGTCAGTTGATGGTCAGCTAGCAGAGATGTACCTCAGACAGATAGTCAGATTGCATGGAGTACTAGTCAGTATCATATCCGACAGGGATTCGAGATTTACATCGCACTTTTGGCAGAGTCTTCAAGAGAGTTTGGAGAGTCGTTTCAAGCTTAGTTCAGCTTATTATCCACAGACAGATGGTCAGTCGGAGCGCACGATTCAAACTCTTGAGGATATATTACGATCCTGTATACTTAACTTCGATGGTTTGTGGAAAGATCACCTGTATCTAGTGGAGTTCTCCTACAATAATAATTTTCAGGCCAATATCCAGATGGCACCATTTGAGGCACTGTATGACAGAAAGTGCAGATCACCTTTAGCCTGGGATGATGTAGGCGAGAGGCAGATACTTGGTCCAGAAATGGTTACTCGGACTATCGAAGTGGTCAGACAAGTTAGAGATCATCTTTGGGTTGCACAAGATCGTCAGCGCCATTGGGGCGATTCTCATCGATATCCTCTTGAGTTTTCTATCGACGATCATGTATTCCTTACGATCTCGCCTACCCGTGGCGTCATTCGATTCGGCGTATGGGAAAATCTTAGTCCTCGTTATATAGGGCCCTTTGATATTCTCGAGCGAGTAGGTGATGTATCCTTTCATCTCGCTCTTCTGTCGTCGTTACATGAGGTACGTGACGTATTCCATGTATCCCAACTACGATGGTATATCCCGGATCCAAGTCGTATCTCTGATCATTCAAAATTGGTTGTTGGTACCAACCTTTCGTATGAGGAAAGGTCTGTATCCATATTGGACCGAAGAGAGAGGGTACTCAAGAACAAGTCTATTAGTTTAGTCCGTATTGCTTGGGGTCATCACTCTTTAGGTGAGTCAACTTAGGAACGAGAGGATGATATCCAATCATAATATCCACATCTGTTTGACTCGTAAGGTATAATGTCTTCCTTATGCCTTATGCTTTTAATTTCTTGCTTGCATGAATGATTGCTTGATTAACTGCTAGTCGTAGGTTGCATGTAGTTAGTATAGCTTGTCCCGACACCCTCTTGATTAAATTTTGAGAACAGAATACTTTTAAGGTGAGCAGAGTTGTCACTCCCGTTTTTCGTTATACGTATTTTTAGTATACGTGTACGGATTTCTGATATTTGTCAGGTGGCCCGCACTTTGACTTGTCTTGCTTAGCTTTGACTTGGTTTGGTTCACCTTGGTTCAACTTGGCTTGGCTTTACTTGGTTTGGCTTGGTTTGGGTTGAGATGAGAGGGTTGATATATATATACTCTCTCTCCTCTATTAATTTTATTTACTTTTTCTACTTCTTCATTTACTCCTCCCACCTGCCAAGCCCTAGGCAAGTGCAACTTGCTTCATGATAGATCTCAAATTTTATTGTTCCTTATCTTCCCTGCTTGTTTCTAAACCTCTTTATAACTTGGAGTTTTTGGTTTTGATGTTTATATTTTTGTAGATCTAAGTTTATAGTTTTTTTAGATTTTTCTTGGTTTTGACCTCTTAAACTTTGTTATTTCCGAAATTTAAGGGTTCCATGTTGTGGAAAATTTTATTCTACCCAATTTTGGTTTTGAACCACTTGATTTTGATTTATTTTGAGAAAGTAACGACAATTGTGTTTATGGGTTCCTGCACATCTTCGGTGCTGCTGGGACGATGAACAGTGATGTGCGCCCGTACGCCGTGAATCCGTGCCCCGTATGCCGTGGGCAATTTTATCCGCGCGTGCTGCGAGTTTCGAGTGCCGTGGGCCCGCACGATTCTTTCGTCGCACACCTGAGCACTGTGCTCTCGTGCTCCGTACGCCGTGCATCCTTGCGGTGCGCATTTTGCGGCCGCGTGCCTGTGTGCCGTGCTCTCGCTCTCCGTGCGCCGTGCATCCATGCGCTGTGTGTTTTGCACCCGCGTGCCTGCACAATTCTTTCGTCGCGCGCCTGCGCGATTCTTTCATCGCACGCCTACGTACCGCGCTCTCGTGCTCTGTGCGCTGCGCGTTTCGCTGCTGAACGCCTGCCGGATTCATCGTCGTGCATCCGCGTGCTGTGCGTTTTGCGACCGTACGCCTGCACAATTCTTTCGTCGCGTGCCTATGCAGTATGCACGGTGCACCCGCTCGCTGTGCGTTTCGCGGCCGCGCGCCTGTGCAATTCGTTTGCTCTCGCGTCCCGTGCTCCGTGGCCAGTTTTGTCCACGTGCGTGCGAATGACTTTTTTGCCTATTTAAGCAGTTTTGTAGCTAGAATCTTGAAAAACTTAAAACATGAAAGTTGTAGATCTTCATCTTGGCTTCAAAAATATTTTTGTTTCACCTTAACTGGAGTTCATATGCGACTGATAATTTTAATCATAGTTTTTGATCTTCTTTGCATGTTTTCTGTATTTGGCCTAAATTGCGACGACCCGACTTGATGAACTTGAACATGATAATATGATCTCGTCTTGATAATCTTAATAGTGGCCCGTTGAGACGCACTCCTGATAAGTGATAAGTAAACTGACATGACATGTGTAATCTTGATCGTTGTTGTGACAACCAATCCTTACTTGCTAAGTGGAACTCTTGTCTTGACTCCGTGGTTGATTTTCCTGATTGTGCCTGTACAAGCTACATGTCATGTCTTGCATCATGTCTAAGATATGGATTCCTGGTTACCATGGTCATGGATTCATAATGAATCTGGCTAGGTTAACGACTAGATTGATCAAGTAGTTCATATAGAAAGATCTTTCAGTTACACGCGATCTCGTTATCCCGGCCACACCTGTGGACTTGTAGCCTACTGTCGAGTAGGGAGCATTTCCAGCACACTGTCATGTGTTGCACTCTAAGTCACCTAATAATTATCTTAATTCTTGATAAACTCTTGTAACCTCGCCTGGATAACCTGGATAATCTGCAGGGCTTGTGACTATGGGAACATCTCGACTGCATCTTGTTAGTAACTAGGCCTGTGATAACCCTAGTTAGCTAATGATAGGAAGCCGTAGGCTGATGATTTGGTTATGGGGCGTGACATAAATATAGAGAGGTCCAACACTAAATTTAAGTATTTGTAGTCTTCAAAAAAATAGATGTTAGTTTTGCATATCAATAAAAAAAATGTAAATTGAACCGATACACAACTTGTTCATTTTGGCACACCAATATATATATTATTTATGAATTAAAATAATTCAACAATATTTTTATAGTAAATAAAACAATAATTATAAAGATGATATCAATATGCCCAAGTCTGACATATATTTTAGTTACATAATACAGTGAAAGAAAACATTTAACAATACTATATAACAGCACGTATCAAATTGTTTAGTAAATTAAGTAGTTCATATAAAATATTCACATAACATAATATTATTTTAAAAAAAATTATAGTTATATCTAAAAAGAATTCAGCAGAATTTGATTGCTACAAACATTTCCAAGCAGAAAATAACCAAATGATAAACGTTAAGACTTTTGTCGCAACCCTTTTTTTTCTTTAGGGTTATTATCTCTGTTTTGAAATTCTCTACTATGTTGTAACTAGAAAACAAAGTACTTATCAGAAGAAACATTTGAGTCCAAAAACAAGTTGTAGGGTTTTGAAAAATATTGAAAGATAATCCTGACATCCTCTTATTAGAGTATCAGAGCACAATGCTCACTATTCAACTTACTACCACTAATGTTCAGGTCATGAAGAACATGCATAAATGCCAAAAAGATGAGAGATTTTGCTCATGTTAGCAAACACTAAAATGTATCATTTAGATTACCACTATTTTAGTTCGAGAATGTGAAAACAATTGCAAAATATAGATATTGTGCATATCTAAAATGATACACATGTATTGATTTTTAGAGTGCGTTTGCAATAGGACTCTTCATGTATTATAGAAGAACTGACATACCTTATTTTTATGAAAAAGAAGATACTTTGTGTGGGATTTTGTAACAAATATTTCAGAAAACAATCTCCTGTGAGAAAGTCGCGCATTACGCACTTTTTGGACAACAAGATTGTGTTGTACAGTGCACATTTCTATTTGGGCCCATATGTTTCCAACAAAAACACATCTTTCTTCCATACATAATCGTAAAACTATATTTGCCAACAAATTCCATTGTGCAGGGTTTTATTTACGAGTACCCATTGGAGAAAGGGAGCCAAAGAGAGAAATTATAATGATCCTCTTTACCAAACTATGTACTATAAATTGCTACATGTAATATCCAATATAGTGCAAGTATAAAGTCAGTGCTGCTATAAAGTATAAATGCAATTCAGTGCTATTCAACTATAAATCAAAATTCAAAGGCAGCATACACAAACACTAGTTTAATACATGGAGATACAATGTAGGTGCTTGAATGAATAAAAATATATCAATCAACCATGTCAACACTACTATGTAACGAAACCAAATTGATTCTTTGCATTTAGCATGATACTCGGATCACATGAAAAGATACATAAAATTTCGAAGCCATACAAACAATACTTAAAATGATTCCAGCATCCTTTAGAGGGAAACTAAAAAAAATTTAAATTAACTCAATATTAATGTAAAATTTTGAAGCCATACAAACAATATTTATAAAGTATAACTCAATTATTCCTATCGATATACACTCTAAGTGTAGCTTCGTTGCTGACCGAGCGATACTTGATATCGCTCGTAACTCAATTGCACCAAAAAGTCGAGGTGCGCGACACGCGACACAACTTAGCCAAAAGGCCGTGTGTACAGCTATTCCGTGCGGACTATATTCGAGTTTGCACGCTCACCTATTCTCGTTCGAGCGATAATCGATCTCGCTCGCAACTCGTTTGCACCAGAAGGTCTAGGTGCGCGATACTCCGCACAACTTAGCCAAAAGGCTGTGTGCATAACCATCCCGTTCGAACTATACTTTGGTCTCGTGTACTCGTTCGCTATTGTCAGCGTAAGGTTATTCAAGCACGCTTTGTGTTTGCTAACTTCTAGCATTTTAGTTTTCTTTCGACTTAAGTCCATCGTGGTTTGGCACAAAGGCCTTCGCCTATCGATCACGTTCAACCGAGTACTCGTACGAGCTTTTAAAAGTATTAGACTTATTGTATGGAACATCCCAAGGCACAATGAGAGAGAGCGTACACTTCTTTTTCCAATGACGAGCTTTCAAAACTGAGAAATCGACGTGAAGTCTAAGGACGTAAAACCGTGCTCTGATACCAATATGTTATGCCCCGCTCCCGCAGGAGCAATCGTCCTTGCTAAGGCGTGATGCCGCACGGGCCTAGTTGCGCCCGTGTAAGGTTAATCCCAGAAACGACCGATTTGAGCTAGGCCACAGAATCGTACAGAGTGTCCCCATTTGCAGCAGAAAGTAAATGAACACAAATTGAAGCGAGTTCAAACTCTTTATTGATATTCAAGAAGTTTACAAGCGGCGCTAGCCCGAGTTTACAAGTCTCTCAAGCTCTCTCTCTGAAACATAAAAGGTGTGCCAAGTGGCTTACAACATGGAATGATTCATGGCGATGTTCTGATATATTATGTCCTGTATACGGTGCTTCAGCTCCTTGCAATGCTCCAAGGCTCCAGAGTTAGCTCCGTACCTTAGCACGTTCGAGGAAAGCTCCACACCCGACGACGTCTTCTGCTTCCTGCAAGCAATCTGTGGGGTTATCAGTACATTGTTATGCACTGGTGGGGAGGCTAGCTCGTCCACAATGCTATCATTACCAAACACGTTCTATTTACTTTTGTGCACCGTCTATCATTTATTGTCTTTCTAATCTTGCCTTAGGATAAGTTTTATGGCATATTTCATAACCTATCTCGTGTTGCCAAATTCAAGTGTATGCATGGAAATGCATGCACGACTTACCCATGCTTACCGTCCGACCTTCCTGTCCAAAGTAAACCAAGTTAGTCAACAATTCATATAAACTTTCATTGTCAAGTGCGTGTCCTTGCCTAAGGTACTAGCACATCATAGGCACGTTCTCTAACTCATTTGCATGAAGTACTCTTTATCATTTGGTGTGTTATATTTCGAGCATGCTCAGAACGCGCTTTATTTAGTTAACTTAGACTACTTTGTTTCAATGCAAGGACTTGCACGTGGATTGCCACCAGCGAAGCCCACTTAGTCTATATGCACCGGTCGCTAGCGTCACAAGCCATTTTGGACATATTCTCTTTGGCATTCTCACCTATCGAAGCGTGATGGCTAGTACACCTTGATAGTCTCTTGAAATGCCTGGCATTACGTCTCTTTGAGTGGCCGCCCCCCACGCAAGTAGCTCGTAAGCCCCTTTTGATTCTGCCTAGGCCGGCCACGATATACCTCCCCCTCGATCGTGCCGCAGAATCCCTTCTTCTTTACGGCCACGGTATTCTTCTCTATCGTCCGTGCCGATTGTCCACGACCATTTCGTATTGATTTATCATTTAACTTACCGGCTGTCTTTGAGCCATAGGCTGTCTCTGAGCCATAATGCGTTATCGACCAAGTTGGCGTCCGTGCAGCGCGGGTAGCTAGCCCCATTGCACGTGCCCGTCATACCTGTTGCTAACCATTCTTTCCTTTCTTATCTTTTATTCACTCATTTATTTCTTTCTTTCACTTGTTCGTACATTCATTCATTCTTCTCGTATTCATTCTTTCATTCGTTGATTCATTCATTCACTTATTCGTTCATTTATTTATTCATTCATTCACTTATTCGTTCATTCATTCATTCATTATACAACTTCCCCGTGCGGGAGTCGCCTTGGCGACCCATCGGTCCTGAAGTCTTCCAATGTTGCTATACTCTAATCAGAACGACTATGTCGATAGTCTTCCATTTCTTTGTTGTAAACTGTTTATTGTTTCATTGTTGAACGCATAGAAAACTTGAATGTAAGCTTGTGCCTTAGCACGAGCGTAGAGCGCGGTGCGAGAGTTCTCACATTTTCCATATTCTTTTCCATATTCTATACAAGCATACAAGATGGGATTATTCCCTTAGCTAGGTGCGTTGAGTCATTTATTAGCATGCGTGGTGTTATCGCCTAGCGATTCTAGCAATAGTGTCCGTATTGTTATGTGTCTAGGCTAAGCAAAGACGGATTCATCGGAGCTACCCACCTTTGCAATGTTCGTATCGGCCGAGCTATACTCTGAACGCACCTTTGAAAGTCTAAGTCTGGATTCCTCTTGACGGGCCAATGTAAGCCTTGTATCGATTCTTCATC